>JADLZN010005465.1:0-176320 GCA_018155175.1 Sinocyclocheilus anophthalmus | reverse complement strand
AAAGCAGCGCTGTCTCTTTAAAACCTGATGCACATGATGCGTATCTGACACACATCCGATTTTCCCCCAACTCTTTACATTCATTTAGGACTTTATAACTCATTTAAGACCTTGTTATAAGGTCACTCGCCAAAACCCAGCATTTTGACAATTGTTTGTGCTTTTGTCCGTTGAAGCGCTACTGGCGTGCTGTCTGAAGCGGCTCAGAATACAGCCGAACGCGCAGTCTTTCAGACTACTCGACAGAAGTTATAACCGACAACACTGCCTTTATACTCCTTTAAACTAAAGTTGTGGATATGTCATAACCCCCTCACACAAGCGCTTGTCAGCGCTGCCATTTATTGATGTTGCAGTCTCCGGTTATTGTTGTTGCGTCTCTCATCCCTTTCTTTTGCGGTTGTGAAACAACGGCCCGGGCCAGTGTTGCCACCTTGTGGACAAACTAATTAGTGCAAAATAATGTGCGACCTGCGTGTACTCTTCCCTCGGGCCTGATGCAGATGAATGGCGGGCCGCCAATTGAATAGCCCTGCTTTATGATGTGTGTAGACTTAATTGTGATAAATGATTCGCCTGCCATGCGGATACGTCCTTGCTAACTTTCTGTTGATATCCAGGTGACATAATGTCTGTTTTTCCCCTCAACATCTCTTTGCTGTTCCTGGAGCAACAAATTCTAAGCTCTTATAGAAGTAAATATTTCTCGGTACAGGTAATCACCTTATTACCTTATTAATAGAAATTAGCATCTCCTTAAATTTGAGCAAAATATTTCAAGAAACCAGAATATTGGCTTACTCTGGTTTTGGTAATCAGGTTCATTATTTTACATGACACTCTGACTAACACTGAAACTCTGAGTCATTAATGAATAGGAATGTTGTTGCAGGTCCAACAAAGGATGTTGATCCAGGAAAATGTTTTAATTGGTCAAATAACTTTACGCACCTTAGAGGATATAAGCAGTGCAATCATAACCTACATCACTGAATCTCACTGGTTGCTGGGCCAGATGTTCTTGCGTTGTTTAATCTTGTAATCTACTGTAGCACTTAACTGTTGTCCTTTGACTTGTTCAATATCAATGCTGCTTTACCACTTAAAGGGATAGTTCACCCAAAAATGAAAATTCGTCATCATTTACTCACCCTCATGTAGTTCCAAACCTGTATGAGTTTCTTCTGTTGAACACAAACAAAGATATTTTGAAGATAGCCACTGATGCCACAGTATGGAAAAAAATACTATGTAAGTCAATGGCTACCATCAACTGTCTGGTTTACCAAAATTCTTCAAAATATATTATTTTGTGTTCGACAGAAGCAAGAATCTTCTTTCCTTCTTTCTTTCTTTCTTTATCATGTTTAATGGGAATTTAACCATTTAACTTCTATGAGTCACAATTTTCTTTTAGGACAATTTTCTTTTTTCTGAACGGGACATTATTGGGAATGACTAAAAGCATGAAGACTTTTATATTTTCTAAAATTTCCCCATTTGTGTGACTGACAGGTCTAAAATGCCATTAGAAACAAAACCTGACCAAAAGTAAAAAATGACCCCATTGTTGTTGCATGTTGCAAAATACACTCACACTGGCTTTTATATAAGCTTTCGTCTGCACTGAAAAATAAAGATCTGTTAGCTGAATAAAAAGAATCACTGTTGCCCATTTCTAAGGAAACACTCTTCATTTATCTAGCATGGCGAATGTAATGTTGAATTATCTCTCCTTATCGTAAGTGAGCCGGGTGATGCTGTGAGATGACCTATTATTATTGTCAGTCCTGTGGGAGCTGAGCCATGTGCTGTCTTTAATTAGTTCACACCCCACTCCCACATGTCAAGGAATAATGGACGAGACTTTGAGACTCAAAGCACAGCGTTGCATCATTAATGGACCAAATGACGTCTACCCTCTTAAGAAGCCCGCATCTGATGAGGTGTGCTTTAATACTTGGGGTTTTTAATCTTCATTGTGTTTGACGTTGGGTGATTTTTAACTTGGTACTTACAGCAGAAATCTGTGGTTATTTGATCAGTAAGGATATCTTTACTAAATAGAAACAATTTAAATTAATGTGCTCTCTGTTACAGAAAGAAATAATAGGAGGAAATGTTATACAGTGTTACATATGATAATTTACATTTACATTTAGTCATTAAGCAGACACTTTTATCCAAAGCAACTTACAAACGAGAAAAATGGAAGCAATCAAAATCAACAAAAGAGCAATGATCTGCAAGTGCTATAACAAGTCTCAAGTTAGCTTAACGCAGTACACGTGGCAAGGGTTTTTTAAATAATATAATACATAAAAGAAAACCGATAGAATAGAAAAAGATAGAGCAGCTAGTGTTAGAGGTCTTTTTTGCTTTTGTTAATTGTATAATAAATTAAAAGAAAACAGATAGAATATAAAAAGTTTTTTTTTTAAGAATAGAATTTATAATAGAGAGTGCTAGAGTTATAGGGTCAAATAAAGATGGAAGAGATTTATTTTAGCCGATTCTTGAAGATGGCTAAGACTCAAACTGATCGGATTGAGTGGGCAGGTCATTCCACCAGGAGGGAACATTTAATGTAAAAGTCTGTGAAAGTGATTTTGTGCTTCTTTGGGATGGCAAAATAAAGCGACGTTCACTTGCAGAACGCAAGATTTTAGAGGGCACATAATTCTGAAGTAATGAATTTTGGTAAAGGGGTGCAGAGACAGTGGTGGTTTTGTAGGCAAACATCAATGCCTTGAAAGTGGTCCAATTTTATTCAGTGTGCGCAGCTACTGGTAGTCAGTGCAAATTGATAAATAGAGGTGTGACGTGCATTATTTTTGGCTCATTAAAATTAATCTTGCTGCCGCGTTCTGGACTAATTGTAAAGGTTTGATAGAAGTGGCTGAAAGACCTGCAAAGAGAGCATTGCAATAGTCCAGGCTGGACAGAACAAGAGCTTGATCAAGGAGTTGTGAAGCATGTTCCGAATGAAAGGGCCTGCTCTTCTTGATGTTGAATAAAGCAAATATGCAGAAACGGACCGTTTTAGCAATGTGGTCTGAGAAAGTACGCTGATCATCAATCATAACTCCAAGATTTCTGGCTGTTTTTGAAGAAGTTATGGTTGATGTGTCTAACTGGATGGTGAAACTGTGATGAAACAATGGGTTTGATGGAACCACAAACAGTTCTGCCTTGGCAAGGTTGAGTTGAAGGTAATGGTCCTTCATCCAGAAAGAAATGTCTGCTAGACAAGCTGAGATGCGAAAAGCTATCGTCGGATCATCAGGATGGAAAGAGAGGTAGAGATGAGTGTGTCATCAGCATAGCAGTGGTATGAAAATCCATGTTTCTGAATGACAGAACCTAACCTAATCTATGCCATGTAGACAGAGAAGAGAAGCGGTCCAAGAACAGAGCCCTGAGGTAGAGCACCCCATTTGTTGATGTCGGGAGGATTTTCTGTACTACATTATTCCACCCGTTACCGCGAGATCTGTCCCGCTGCCCGCCACGCTCCGTAAAAATATATCTTATATGGTCCCGCTCCCCGCCCGCGGACATTCATGTTTTGTCATGCTCCCGCCCCGCAAAAGACCTGATAAAAGTAATCTATATAGATGTTTGGTTTTCAGTACAGTGAAGATTAATCGGACATTGAAATGGTTTTGTAACAATCTCCTAAGATCACAACACATCCCAGCATAAACACTACCGATAAAATAATTTGTTATTTGGTCAGTGACAATTATTACACAACCACTGTTCTTTTTTACAGGAAAGAAGCATGGGTGCTGCGGCATGGTTTGGCATGGAAGAATGCGAGCGAGCGACACTTCCTGTATTATCACAAAAAGCTGATTTAACTCAGTTAACGCCGATCTCCGTAAAGCTTGTTTATAACACTAAATATAGGCACCAGTGGAATCTTCACAGTGTCTAACATGAGAGGATTCGTGAGCACACAATTTCAGCACTGCGGTGAGTAGAATATAACTTAATCACCTCTGATTGGCCATTGCGTTCAGAAATAAACAGCTGAGTCGTGATGGTTACATTATACATGGAAAACTATATAGCTGCGGCGCTAATCATTTTTAATGTTAATATTAGTTGTTCTTTTGCTTTTGTGCAACAGATAAATAAAAAAAATTATGTTTTAGGCACTTTGTTTAGATCATTTCTATTTTGCGGAAGTCCCACGAATAATTGTATTCTCCCACATCCCGCACACACACACGAGTCTCTTCCCACCCGCACCCGCACTCGCCCATCAAGAATTGTCCCGTGCCGTACACTGTTGCGTTGGGTCCCGCGGGTCCCGCGGTACTCCCGCGGGAGTGCAGGTCTCTACCCTGAGGCACCCCAGTAGTTAGATGTTGCGACTTGGACACCTCACCTCTCCAAGATTCTTTGAAGGACCTATCTGAGAGGTAAGACTCAAACCACTGGAGTGCGGTTCCTGAGATGCCTTTTGCCAATAGGGTTGACAGGAGGATCAGGTGGTTAACCTTGTTAAAAGCAGCGGACAGATCCAGCAAGGTAAGTATTGAAGATTTGGAATTCGCTCTTACCAATCTTAGGGCTTCAACAACTGAGAGCAAGCCAGGCTCGGTTTTGGAATGTTCCACTTCTAAACCAGGGGGGGGGGGGGGGGGGGGATGGTTGCTGTCAAGGAGGTTGTTCTGTGGGAGAAAGGCAGAGACTTGGTTGAACAAAGCTCGTTCAAGTGTTTTTGCAATGAAAGGAAGAAGGGAAACCGGTCTGTAGTTCTCTAAAAAGAGATGGGTTAAGGGTGGGTTTCTTAAGTAGTGGGGTTATACGAGCCTGTCTAAATGCAGAGGGAAAAAGACCAGTGTGAAGGGATATGTTAATGATATGAGTGAGTGCAGGTACAACAGGAGGAGAAATGGCTTGAAGGAGATGAGAAGGAATAGGATCAAGCGGACAAGTAGTAAGATTATTAGAAAGGATGAGTTTGGAGACTTCTGCCTCAGAGAGTGAAGAGAAGGATGTGAATGAGTGTATGTTTGCTGGTAAGATGTGCTTAACAGACTGTGGTGTGAAAAAATGTGCACTGATGATTTGAATTTTATTAATGAAGAACGTGGCAAATTCGTCTGCTGTTAGAGTTGATGAAGGAGGAGGAGCAGGAGGACAAAGGAGTGAGGAAAATGTTTTATAGAGCATGCGAGAGTTAGACGAATTGTTAATTTTGTTATGGTAGTATGTCCTTTAAGCCGTGGAGACATTAGCAGAGAAGGAAGAAATGAGTGACTGATATACACTAAGGTCAGTAGATTTTGGATTTTATGCCACACCCTTTCAGCAGCCTGAGCTTAAGAACTGCTCGTGGAGACACTAGAGAACCAAGGGGCAGAAGGGGTGGTACGGCCTGGCCTGGAAGACAAGGGGCAGACAGTGTCTAAACAAGATGTAAGAGTGGAGCAGAAAGTATCAGTAGCACTTTTAACATCAAGAGATGATAACTGTTCAGGAGAAGGAAGCGAAGATGAAACCATAGCAGATAGCCGGGAGGGTGAGAGTAGGCTATGTCGTACGAAAGATGACATGTGGAGGGGTATGTGTTGTGTCAGGAACCATGTTGAGGCTAAGAGTGAAGAGGAAGTGATCCGAGGTGTGCAGTGGGAGTAACCAGTGCATGATCAGTGGAACAGTGTCGTGTGTAAATAAGGTCCAGTTGGTTGCCTGATTTGTGAGTAGCAGTAGTTGACACTCGGTTGAGATCAAAAGAAGCAAGCAGAGTGTGGAAGTCTGCAGCCTGAGGTTTATCTAGGTGGATGTTGAAGTCTCCAAGCATAACTTGGGGAGTACCATCCTCAGGAAAGGTTGAGAGCAGCACATCTAATTCACGAAGTTACCTTGTGGTCCTGGAGGTTGATAAACAACTACAAAATGGATTTCAAAAGGGTGGGTAATAGTGACTGAATATGATTCAAAGGAGCTGTTGATACCCAGAGATGGTAAAGGATTACATTTCCAATCATTCGAGATAAGAAGACCAGTACCTCCACCTCTTCCAGTCAAATGGGGGAAGTGGGAAAATTATAAATTATTGGAGAGTGCTGCAGGTGTAGCAGTGTCCTCTGGTTTGATCCAGGTCTCTGTCAGGGCCATGAGATTTAGCTTTGAATGACTAATAATAGAAGTAATGAAATCGGGTTTGTTTACAGCAGACTGGTAATTCCAGAGACCAATAGAAAAATAAAATTAGTAAATTAGCAGACATAGGCAAAGTGTGCAGGTTGTTAGGATTGCGCTGCCTATAGTGTGTGATGCGTGGTTTGCGAGTGGTAGCGATAGTAGGGATCTGGAATATTATATATACAGTTTATATTATTGGCATAAAAATTTATTTACAACCGTGTAAAACAGAAGTGAAACAAGTAGTCGGAAAAAGAATGAATCACAAACGCGATTACTTATTCTCCATTGTCACTAATGAGACAGAAATAAATACACTTACGATCGGCTTTTACTTCCGTACTGATTGATTTGTTCTCTCATGAGAGTATTTTCTTTACAACTGGTCCTTTCTAGCGCTTGAACACACTTTACTGTTTATCACAACAAAGGTCTTAGCAAGCGCATGACACTGACAAGGTATGCGATAGATTACGAGACCAAACGCAACTTCAGCAATTTAATCCTTGCATTATTTATAGCACCTCCAAATGTGTTCTTACGTTGCTTTGGGCCCAAACTTAATTTAAGGTCCAGTTCTCATTATTATACTACGCTTATACTACGGTCGTAAACCACACTCCCCCCCTTTTTTCTTTTCTGCTCTCATAGGGTATGTATGGTAGTTGTCTCAGTTAGGTATGGCGGTCTATGGATTTACCACTAGGTGAATATTGTTTGTCATGCAGGATTATGCCTGCATTTTGTGTGATTGTTATTTAGTACTAGTGATGTGTCTATTTTTACTTTAAATATAATGTAGTATTAACTAACCTAGTAGTACGATCATTATGTATCTACCCGTAATATATAATACCAGCAAGCTGGTAATACGCATGCTAGTAAGCAAGTTAATAGTGAGGAATTTCATATGTCCACGAAAGGGGGGGGGAGGCGTTTTACACTTTTATGGCTTTTACTTTTACATGAGTATTATCTAATTCAGTGTCTCTCAGTTTTGTCACTCTCTTTCAGTCTTATGTCATTTTTTCTCTAATACTAATTAAAAAAGTAGTAAATATGTTGAGCATGTAGAAATATTTTCAAGTGTTACTCTGTACTAGTCCAGCTAACATGCACATTCTATCTAGCGTTAACAAACACACGATTGGCTCTTTTAACTGCTCTTCTAAGGCATGACTTCCTTTCCTAGAGCCACTGTATTGAATGTTAAGATTCTTCTACTCTGTGGTGATTGGTTCTTGTAATGCAGGACTACAGCTACCCTATAGCGCGTTTTTATTTCTCCCATTCATATATGTATGAGTGGATCATCTCTGCCTTATGATATAAACCCTATTCATAGATATTATGCTCAGATGGGAAGAATACTGGCAGAGCTCTATGGCTGTGGCCGGTCTGGAATTTGCGTCAGCAGCCCTCAAGATCCATATAAACAGTGTCAAAGCTCAGAGAACAAATGGCGTCTGAAATCTCAATTGACCGCAACCTTTTTTTTCAGACATGCAAAGGATGCCATCTTCATGAAGGAACAATAAACATGGAGTCAAGCACACTTCACAGAATCTGTAGTCTGCAAATACATTAAATTAAATTTTTTCCACTGTAGTTTTATGATGGATTTTTACAGTAAGACAAGCCAGATTCTCAATCAGTGTTCTCCAACATCTCTAAAGCAAACACTATCCCTACAGTGCTAATGGGAGATGAACCATTTTGAGTGTTTAGTAGAGGTAACGCTGTGCTTATGAATGCAGTGATATGGCCAATAATATTAAACAATATTCAATATCTTGTTTTGTCCAATACTAATAACGAATGGTTTTATGTTTTGCATTTAAACTCTTTGACATAAAATATCATGTAAAAACTTAGAATCTGGACTTTACAATGCATATAGGCAATCTAACTTTTAACTAGTTTTGTATATGCTGAAATATATTTTCTAGCTTTTTATATCTTTATAATTATTACAAGTTGTTCATTTATAAAATATGATCAATCATATTTTATTGTATATTTTATTGCATAACAATACAGTACAAAATATGTCTTTATAC
This sequence comes from Sinocyclocheilus anophthalmus, assembly GCA_018155175.1. Taxonomy (NCBI): domain Eukaryota; kingdom Metazoa; phylum Chordata; class Actinopteri; order Cypriniformes; family Cyprinidae; genus Sinocyclocheilus; species Sinocyclocheilus anophthalmus. Next base: position 168,098 of record JADLZN010005465.1, on the reverse strand, counting down.
CATAGTCATGTATGCATGTTACAAAAATGCACAACAAAATATATACTATAAATGATCAGTTAAAATTATCAGCTGTAATTCTACTACTGAGCTCAGCAATAATAACTGTCCCAGTTACCCATGAATAATATCATCACTGATATATTGTGTACTTCTGGATTTGCTTATTTAGTGCAAATACACTTCATTCTTCAGTGGAGAAACCAAAAAGAGCATTTTTGCCAGAGACCTGGCACAAAGTACAGATGAAATTCATGAGACAGACATGAGTGTGAGGTCTCAAATTTTAAAGAGCATATAATGACTCCAGGCCTTTTTCAGTAGCACTGTTACTGCTCCTCACATAGCATCCAAATATAAAATATGCTGTTTAGCACTTAATGGCTTCTATTTACTATTTGCATACTAGACAAATTATTAAACAACAACACAGGAAATGTTTAAAGAGTTATGCAGTGTCATTTTGTCTGTAGGTTTTACGAGCTAGAATTAAAGTTAAAGGGAAGTGCCATTAAGATGGAGCTGCTAAGATACTAAACGCTTCATGAAGCAAACTTCTCATTGTTATAGGATTAGTTTTAATTAATTTAAGTACACTAAACTGTGACCAAACATCCCTGTGGAGGCACTGGTTTTCTATTAATAATGTATAGTCCTCCTTTATCTTCATGAAGACGTTTCTTTCTTCCTAAGACTGAATTCTTGAGTTCTTGAGTCAGATTGTTGAACTATAGTATGAGCATTTTAGACTGCAGTGACTACTGTATTTATCATGGTCTACTCAGCTGTTATCCACAATAAAGTTAAAGGGATAATTATGTCATCAAATACACATTGTCGTTCCAAAGCTGTATGACTTTCTTTCATCTGAGGAACACAAAAGAAGACATATTGAAGAATGTTTCAATCTGTCCATATAGTGAAAGTAAATAGTGTCCAAAACAACACTGGTCCCCAATGACTTTCAGTGTATGGACAAAAAGCAGGTATTTTTCAAAATATCTTCTTCTGTATCTTCTATCCTAGGGGTCACTTTATAAAGAACATTATTTATATCTTGAGTGCTGAAGTTTGCCAGCCTGCAAAAATCAGTTGAGATTCTGCTGATGTCAGTAAAAGTAAAAGAGAAACTCTAAACTAACAAGTTTACAGTGAAGCCTTGTTGTGAAGGACACAGATAAATGGTCCCTCCGCAACCTCCTGCTTTTTAGCGGTTGTTAATTTGGCCTCAAGCAATGCTTAGATCCCTAGATGTGTCTCAAGTGAGGTCGCTCTGCTGCTAGGCGCTGACACATAGGTCTGCTGACACTAGCCATCGTAATAGTGCTGAAGTAACAGTTAGACTCATGTGATTTGTGAATGACTCTGTCAGAGAGATAAAGAGAGCAAGAGAGAGTCACAGTTGCTATCATGACAGGAGCATTCATACAGTACAGTCCGTTCTATCTGAGGACATTTTGGGGAAACTGTAATAGGATTTCCATTCTATCTTTGGTAAGGATATAAGAGGTTATAACCAGGTTACTCATTCTTTCCTTACAGGAAGAGTTGTCAAATAAGCTGATACTTGTTAGTAGTTCACACATCATGGAAACTTTTGAGTTTATCTGAAGTCACTTCCTCCTACTCCCTCAGTGCTCTGGGAATACGAGCACTAAAATGAGTCTACATGGGTTTTTAATGCAGTAGATTGTATTGCTGAAATCAGACAGCACTTCATTATAAAGACTTCTCTCCTAAATGTCCAAATTGTTCTGTGTGCTCATGCTCAATTCAATGAATTAAAGTAAATCTCCCATGAAGAGAGAGGGCACAACATCCAGCCTCCCTCAAGGGCAGCCGTCCCATCAGAAGCTCATAAAGCCATGGCAACAGACAACGCTGTCTGCCCCTACGGCGCCCACCAGCTCTCTTAGTAATTTCAGTTAATATTTGGTTGCATTTTTGCCAATTTGCATAAAAAATCTTTGTGAATTCCAGTATATCTGATTCATGATAAAAATTAAATGTGTAATTTCTGGCCCTCTAGCATCCCCAAATGGAATTGAGAAAATGAATAAACTCGCGTCACTGGTTAAGCCAGTGTTGCTGTGTCGGGCTGGGGTGCATTTACCGTACAACAACGAAACTTGATGTTTAACCACCACAGTATTATGCATTGCCGTCGAAACTAACTAGCTAGTCACAATTTTTTAAATCACATTAACATGCAGTATGTAATCACCTTTACATGCAGTTCATTCACTCAGCAGCTTTCTCCACAACGTAATTTTTGTCATTTTGTTTTGTTTAATGTTTATTGCGGGTTCACTCTGCATCATACTTTATGGTCCTGCATGTACATGTGCACACTTCAAAAGCGGTGCTGATTGTTGACACGCTAAGATATAAAGATTGAAGTGTGTATATATAGCATAAAAATAAAATATAGAAAATGTACTAAATATACTAGTTTGCTTAATTTTATTACCGAGAGCCTGATCTATGTAAATCCACATGCCATACTAACAAGAAACTATGCTTCCAAACACAGGTCGAGACTCGAGAGCTGTATTTTTAACCACACAAGTTTGCAATGCTGTTTGCGAACCCCCACTGTTCATGGACACTTTCAACGGATTCGGGAAACACCAAGCTGTTGAACTATGTTGGTAACAATGGAACTTAGTTAGCTAACAAAAATAGTTGGCTAATGATGCTTTTGGGAAATGCACCCCTAGTCAGGATGCACAAACAAACAGAGCAATGTTTATGTAAATACCATAGTATTAAAAAAAACACCATGTTTTTTTTTTGACACTAGCATGAATTTCATAGAAGTACAAGAGTAATATAGCATGTCATTTAGAAACTAGCCTTAAGTACAATTAACTATCAGTGAGAGTATTAAAATAACCAGTTGTACGATACGAGCGTGAATACATTACCAGTTACCACACCAAGTATTTTAACATGATCCCATGTGTTTTAAACACAAGACCCTGAGTACAAGCCGTACTATTAAAAATAGACCTTGTTTTTTAGACACTAGCTTGAATAACATATGAACTCCGACCATAGATCATGAAATAGTGTTGAAATTTATATTGTTTTAGACAATTTTATGTGAAGTACAGTAAAAATGTACAGTATTATAAAAATACTGTGGTGTTCTTTGAAGTACCAAATCCCATGACATATGAATATTTAGTCAAAAGACCATGGTAATGCCACATTTTTTTAATATTTGGAAGGGATGTCACAATTTGGTTGATTTGCTTTATGTAATTTTTTTAATAATTCAGGTTACTTGCTACTAAATGGCAGAAGTAAGCCTATTCTGTAATGTGCGAGATTCGCACGGTAAATAACTAGAAGAATATCAATGTCCAGTAAGTGGTAAAACTGTTTGCACTACAAACCAGAGTGTTTATGATTATGATAATATATTTGAATAATATGATCAAAAAAATCCACTTTGCAATATCAAGCAGCATAACAAGCTGTTTTTGTGGTGACCGTGATTTCACCGAGTACAACATGTTCCTGGATCAACATCCTTGTCTAGACCCGGAAATGTAGTATAGACTGTACTTTCATTTATTTATTTTCCTTCATTACAAAAAAATGAGTTGAAAATAAACAGTATTTTGATCTTTAGGTGAACTATTCCTTTAAGCAGCAATAGTCATGTCACATTGGTTTTACTGCAGAATAAACAGCCCCTCAGAACAGGCCATTGATCTCGCTGAAAGAAACGTGTCTTTTCTATGCAGATCGCTGCCTGTTTCCCTCACAACACCATCCGTCAATGGGAGATCCATTTGTCCGTTGTCATGGCGATGGCATACACTATCACCACCACAATGTCGGGACACCTTTGTCTCAAGAATTCATGTCCTTATCTGGCTGTCAGGCTAATGAAAAACAAGAGCTTTTCATTATACACATCCTTTATAAGTGGCGTTCCAAACTCGTTTCAAGTGAAAATGGCCCTCCAGCTCTAATGTCCTTTAGAATGTCACTGATTCTACCTCTGTAAGCATCATTTCAATCTGTTACAGCTAACTAAGGCACAGGCACATAAATGAGCATGTGAATTGTACCGCCAGATAAGAATCAGCTTGTTTTTCCTGCGTACTGTATGTTAATTAATTTGGGACTGACTGCTGAGTTCACAGCTTAATAAATGTATTCATGAGAACATCATTTAAACGGATCCCATTTAAACCTGATTAAAGTAGCTATACAACTGCTCTTTTCTATTCCCAGTGGATATACAATATTCACCGGCTCAGTAAAATAATGCTTACAGTGTGTGTCATCCCGTGAAACTCATTTCAAAGATAAGAGGAAGTTCTCGAAGGCTTTGCTCTTATCGTATAAACATATTTCAGTCATTTTAGCACGATGTGCTTTGCAAGTAAATGCATATAATAAGAAGTGTCATGCATCTATTTTTTCCTCTGTCCTGTATACATTCGTTTCATGAATCAAGTATAATTGCAAATGAACTTCACAGCAAGTGCATCAAAAAATATATACAGTGGGGCAAAAAAGTATTTAGTCAGCCACCAATTGTGCAAGTTCTCCCACTTAAAAAGATGAGAGAGGCCGGTAATTTTCTTCCATGGTATACCTCAACTATGAGAGACAAAATGCTAAATAAAAAAATCCAGAAAATCACATTGTAAAATTTTTAAAGAATTTATTTGCAAATTATGGTGGAAAATAAGTATTTGGTCACCTACAAACAAGCAAGATTTCTGGCTCTCACAGACCTGTAACTTCTTCTTTAAGAGGCTCCTCTGTCCTCCACTCGTTACCTGTATTAATGGCATCTGTTTGAACTCGTTATCAGTATAAAAGACATATGTCCACAACCTCAAACAGTCACACTCCAAAATCCACAATGGAAAAAGGGGGCGAAAAAAAAAAACCCCCAAAAAAAAAAAGGGGGAAAGCTTTTTTTTTGGGGGTGCTTTTTTTTTTTTTTTTCAAAACACAGGACACCAGAAACAAAATTGTAGACCTGCACTAGGCTGGGAAGACTGAATCTGCAATAGTTTAGCAGCTTGGTGTGAAGAAATCAAATGTGGGGCAATTATTAGAAAATGGAAGACATAAAAAACCACTGATAATCTCCCTCGATCTGAGGCTCCACGCAAGATCTCACCCCGTGGGGTCAAAATGATCACAAGAACTGTGAGCAAAAATCCCAGAACCACAAGGGGGGACCTAGTGAATGACCTGCAGAGAGATGGGACCAAAGTAACAAAGGCTACCATCAGTAACACACTGCGCCGCAGGGACTCAAATCCTGCAGTGCAAGACGTGTCCCCCTGCTTAAGCCAGTACATGTCCAGGCCCGTCTGAAGTTTGATAGAGAGCATTTGGATGATACAGAAGAGGATTGGGAGAATGTCATAATATCAGATGAAACCAAAATAGAACTTTTAGGTAAAAACTCAACTTGTCGTGTTTGAAGGAGAAAGAATACTGAGTTGCATCCAAAGAACACCATAACTACTGAGAAGCATGGGGGTGGAAACATCATGCATTGGGACTGTTTTTCTGCAAAGGGACCAGAACAACTGATCCGTATAAACGAAAGAATGAATGGAGCCATGTACCGTGAGATTTTGAGTGAAAACCTCCTACCATCAGCAAGGGCATTGAAGATGAAAATGTGGCTGGGTCTTTCAGCATGAAAATGATCCCAAACACACCACCCGGGCAAAGAAGGAATGGCTTCGTAAGAAGCATTTCAAGGTACTGGAGTGGCCTAGCCAGTCTCCAGATCTCAACCCATAGAAAATCTTTGGAGGGAGTTGAAAATCGTGTTGCCCAGCGACAGCCCCAAAAAAATTACTGCTCTAGAGGAGATCTGCATGAGGAATGGGCCAAAATACCAGCAACAGTGTGTGAAAACCTTGTGAAGAGTTACAGAAAACGTTTGACCTCTGTCAGTGCCAACAAAGGGTATATAACAAAGTATGAGATGAAATTTTGTTATTGACCAATTACTTCTTGTGAGTGTTTTCAGTTACTTACCATAATTTGAAATTCAAGTCTTTCAATTCTTACATAGTTTTGTGATTGTTCTGGATTTTTTTTCCTCATTTGTCTCTCCTTAGTTGAGGTTTAACCTCTGATGAAAATTACAGGCCTCTCTCATCTTTTTAAGTGGGAGAACTTGCACAATTGGTGGCTGACTAAATACTTTTTTCCCCCACTGTATGATGTAGAAACAGTTTTTACTCAGAAATTGCTAGTAAATTTCACAATTACAAAAATGGCAAGTAACCCACTGAATTGAATATGAAATTGTGAAGTAGAAAGCCTAGTATTTTCTCGTAAAAATACTCCAATCATTTTTTGTTTTATTAACAACAAATTTTTTACATATGTGTGTATGGAGGACTATAGGAGTGGCACTGAAAAATGTAATTAAGCAATCAATTGTCAATGTATTAATTCAAAATGAAAAATGTAGATAGATAAGTCACTTTATCAAATTGATAAACTATTTCATTCAATATAACAATAAAATTAGAAATTAATAAATCCCCTTTCCAACTGACAAAAACATAGACACATTTGATAAATAATTTTAAAAGCTTTTTATTGCATTTAAGTTGAGTTTCTTAGTCTATCGAGTCTATTTGTCTATTTCTATAGTCTATTTGTCTATCGAGTTAAAAAAAATCCACTGGAAAAGGACAGATAAAAACAATTTGTAAATACTTTATAAAAATGCAATTTAAATGTTGCATTTAAACTGATTTTTTAAATGATTTATTATGACATTTAACTAAAGTTTTTAACTTGAATTAAATAAACAGTTTTAAATATGTCTATTTATTTGTCAGTTGGATTGTTTTTCATTTTAATTTCTGAATTAATACATTGATAATTTATTTTTTAATTTTTAATTCTCTGCCTGCCAGGGTATAGTTTTAAGATTTTGTTGCCACTAGCATTGTTAAAGTCACATTTGTGACCCTGGACCACAAAACCAGTCTTAAGTCGCTGGGGTATATTTGTAGCAAAAGCCAAAAAACCGTTGTATGGGTCAAAATTATCGATTTTTTTTTATGCCAAAAATCATTAGGATATTAAGTAAAGATCATGTTCCATGAAGATATTTTGTAAATTTCCTACTGTAAATATATCAAAACTTCAGTTTTGATTAGTAATATGCATTGATAAGAACTTCATTTGGACAACTTTAAAGGTGATTTTCTCAGTATTTTCATTTTTTTGCACCCTCAGATTCCAGATTTTCAAATAGTTGTGTCTTGGCCAAATATTGTCCTATCCTAACAAATAAAAATAAAATAAAAATAGAAAGCTTATTTATTCAGCTTTCAGATGATGTATAAATCTCAAAAAGAAATTTTGAGAGAAATTGACCCTTATGACTGGTTTTGTGGTCCAGGGTCACATTTGAAAAACTTTTATGAGGGCCAAGGAATATAGTTGTATGGATATTTAAAACTAAATAAATAGTTAATTTTCTTTATCAACCCTTGAATGTTGGAAAGTTCCATAAAAAACTGAAAAAATTTGATATTTCTATTTGTTTGTTTGTTTGTTTAATCAGATCCATTTTTATGTAAAAGACCAGCTTAGACATTTTCATAGTCAGTTTTTTGTACCACTTCCAAAAACCTGTTACAACTTTTGAGAAAAAGGTTTTGAAATAAACGATCATGAAGATGATTTTGTAGAATGTGCAACTCATTCTGTTCCAAAGTCTGAATGGTAATGATACGTCTGCATGTTTTAGAATTGAACAACCTTTAAAAACCCTGGCGTACATACAGTAACTCCGCCAGTGACCAGACATGTGACATTCTAGTCATTTTAACAGTATGCGAACTCATACAAACATTTGGCCTGGTCTTACACGTACTAGGTTGCGTTGTGGACTGTGGCCACCCTGTAGAATGAATTGGAAGGTATTCACAATGTTATTTCTGTCAGACACCTCACCTTAAGGCTTTACAACTATGGCCGCCTCTCACTTGACAATCACTTGTGTCATGAGTATGTGAGTTTTCAAATTACTGTAGTACCCCAATCTGACAACTGACTGAAACGCTCGTGTCTGAAATAACCCGCATTATGCTTGTGGTATGATATGAAAGATGTCAACCTACTGACATTCAGTGTTACCTCTCAGGAAGACAGTGGTGGATAGAGCTACTAGTGTGCCTAAAACAACTTTAATAGAAAATGATGAGACAAGTCATTCTTCCATGCAGTTTATTCTCAAAGGGCAAACAATCTTCAGCATACATAATTCAGCTTGAAGGACAGCTATTCAAAGTGTGTCATGCTGAGTAAAGAGAGAGCCAAAGCAGGAATTCATCTCTTTATCTGAGGGTGCTTTTATTAAACTACCTATTAAGTGAATGAGAGCTTTCTTTTACACACCGGCAGCAAGAGACACCAGAAAAAAGTTTGCTAATTCAAGTTCAGTAAATCAGTTCAGCGAACAGCTGCTATTGAGATGAATAGCAAAGTTAACAAATAGCTATAAAGATACTGCAGACGACCTTGTTTGGGACAGCTCAGTTTTGAACTTCTTGTATTGCTCATGAATATTAGCATCTGCATCTTTCGTTTGTCCATATTTATATCCAATTCTTTATCCCCCTGTCCCTCTTACTCTGCAAAGGGAATGAGATGTTAAATCCTCTTGACATTAAATGCCTGTATCTGATATTAGGATATGGAATATCAATAGGAACTTTAGACTAATTGCTATATTAACTGCAACAATGACTGATAAAATGAAATCACATTTCACAATCAATGCAGCCAGCGATCATAGATGTCCATCTAGAGAGATGCATCCATAAATCTTAGTGCTTAAAATTTATGGGTGTATTATTTATTTATTTTTTGGTATCCAATTGCATTTTATATTCTTCAGTGTCTGTTCTCCCATGCTTTCTTATCAAAGCACATCTGGTCACTCTGTGGTCACATGGGATGTTTGGTTGGAAAGAGAGTAAGGTTATATATATATATACACACACACACACACACACACAAATCTATCGAAGACACTTTCCACCTTAGATTTTAAAAAAAGTTAATAATAATTACAAAAATAGTTATGGAATTAGTTATAATTTTATTATATTTTAATATATTTGCAAGTAAATATGTTATGCTAACACGGATGATCAAAATGCAGTTCAACACAGCACTATGTGAAATATGTAACACAATTTAAAATAACTGTTTTCTATTTGATTATATATTTTAAAGTATTTTATTCCTGTGATGGCACAGCTGAATTTTCAGCATCATTACTCTAGTCTCCAATGTCACATGATCTTTCAGAAATCATTCTCATACTTGAGATTTGCCTACTTTATATTATTTCAATGCCCTGAGAACAATTGTGCTGCTTAATATTTTTGTAGAAACCGTGATACTCTACCATTCAAAATTGTGGGGTAAGTACAATAATACCTGAGAATAATGTACATGTTTGTTCAGCAAGGACGCAATAAACTGATCCATAGAAAATATGCGCCATTAGAGAGTTTTTTTTTTATTTTATTTTTTATTCAGTCCTGTAGTGTTTGATGAATAGGGTGACTGTTCAAACCCTGAAAGTGTCATTTACTCTCTGGAAGTAAGAAAAAGTACCATTAAAGTGAAAGTGAGAGGACAATTGAGAGCGACACGGTTTAATCAATGTTCATATAAAAACTTGCAAGCCCCGTATTTACCGGCACATCTGTCTTAAATGTCACGAGGACATTTGATTGCACTGAAGATGATGGGGTACAATGACACAAGGAAGAATTGAGACGTATAATACCGTAAGTGTTGAAACCGTAAGTTCTAGAAACATCAAATATGGCAGGATGGTCCCAAATCTCACCCACTACTCAGGTGCACACACACGCCCCAATCGGACCATAGGTGGCGCTATAATAAGTACTTTTACGTTTTTTCTCATATCTCCATAACCATACAGGTTACAATCAAAATGAGTCAAGCTGAACAAAACATATATCTCGGATTTATTGCCTTGCATAAAAATTATTCCACCATTTTGATAATATATCAAAAATGTTTTGATATAAACCTTTTTTATAAACCTATTTTTTCTAACTCAGCATAGACCATTTGTCAAATTAACGCCAAAATTTGATATGTATCATCTAAAGACCCTGATGACAAAAGTTATCAAAAGAATTTAGATTCATCAAATGGCTTAGAAGATATAGTTTAATAAGTGTATGGAGCCATGGCTACATAATGAATTGGCTTATATCTTCTAAACGGTTTGACCAATTACATTTATTTTGATAACTTTTTGTCATTAGTGTCTTCAGATGACACACAAAATTTTGCGTGAATCAGTCAAGTGGTTTAAGAGGAAATCGAAAAAGAAGTTTCTCAGGGATCAACTGTTAATATCAATATGAATGACACATGAATGCTCATAAATTGAAAACAGTGTAAATGGTTCAGAATGATGACTTGTAGTAAACAAAATGCTAAAAAAATTCATTATAGTTTATATAATGGATGAATAAACTTTATCAGTTTGCAAAGAAATGTGATCTCCAAAACACTTAAAGATCACTAAATGTTACCTTCATTTTAATATATCAAAATTATATTAAAAACATTTGTCAAGCTGCATGACATGACTTTATTTATTGCTGTCCAGTTAAAATGAAAAGTTGACTATTTTATTACTTATTTTATTTACTCAACCAGTAAACATGCCAACCTTCATGAGTTTCTGATGCCCTGGGTGCTTACAGCAATTTATAAAATGTCAGCCATTTATATCAATGGAGATGCGAGATAAGTGCAGTAATATTAAAGGGGTCATATGATGCAATTTCATGTTTTCCTTTCTCTTTGGAGTGTTAAAAGCTGTTTGTGCATACAGAAGATCCGTAAAGTCGCAAAGATTAAAGTCTCAAACCCAAAGAGATATCCTTTATAACAGTGAACGTTCAGCCACGCCCTCCTAAAATGCCTCATTTAAACACGCCCCCACATATCTACATCACAATGTGGGAAGATTTGCCTACACCGCCAAATGTTTATGCAAAGAAAGAAGGCGTAACTTTTATTCTCACTGTAGTATTGTGGCCGCCGCTGCCATGTCGTGGAGACGCTGTGTGTTTCGCTGCAAAAGCCAAACTACTTTGTTTTGCCTTCCAATAGAGCACACAACTAGAAATCAGTGGTTAGGTTTTTTTTACAACACTGTTCCAGAACAGTACAACCCAAATATTCGAGTGTGTGCAGCGCATTTTACGGAGGAAAGTTTCCTGAACCTGGTAAGGGGTGTAACCAATCCTGAAGTATTGAAATATCGATACAGATGTGAGTATCGAAAGTATCGATACTCAAACAAAAATTATCGATACTAAGGTGTGTTTTATTTAGTGATTTTGTTTATTTAACAAAAAAAAATTAATGCGTATAATATGTATTGAATTGGACAAATAACCTGTGTTAGTGAATAATTGTGTAGGATAAAACTAGTGGTTCGAAGATATATCAGCAAATTATTCGGAATTATTCAAATATAGGCAGGCGGCCCCCGATAAGTTTTCGTTTGCCCGATCCCGCGTTCGTTGACGCTGTGGTGGGACTTTTATTTTGACGGTGCTGAGAGCGGCAGCGCCTGAGCACACGGTGCTCATATTCTCCCTCTTGTTCGCCATCGTCGTTAACAGTTCGGTCTAATACGGATAGAAGTCTAATAATCAGATAGAACTGCTAAACAAAGGAATTAAAATGTATACAAAAAAAAAGTATTATAACGATTGCTTTAATATAATTAGTAATAGAAAGGCAAACATTATAAAACTTTCTCATTTGCCGTCAGCATTCAACAAATACGCATTTACATCATTTAAACAAATCTTTGAATGGCTAATCGAAAAAGGGTAATTCACAAAACCTCTGCAAACTTAGTCCGAATCCAGTTGTGAGATCTTGTGAGTATGCATGTGACCGCGTGATTTCGGGTCCGCTCGGTGCAAATGACCATGCGTAATTAAACTTGTGATTTTAAATTATGCTGCGCTTTATGCTTTTGCCCACTGTCATATTCATGTCATTTCACTGTGTGCTGTATGTAAAATGAGTATTACCTTGGCTTTATCTGAAAAAATATGATTCCCAGTGCACACAAACTTCCCAGAATACAGAGTGCTCTGTTGGTTACAGTTTACTTCCTTTTGAATTATATTTTTATTAAATATTTATTAATTTGTTTAAAATGCTTTGTCTTCTAAAGTAACGCTAAGTAGGTTTATTTGACAAAAATTTAGATTTTAATCCCTTTTCGACTGGCCATTTCAAAATTTCTGAAATATAAGTACAACATAAATACAATACATCGGCGTTTATCGGCCATCGCCACCCTGCTTCCAAGATATTGGCTCCACGCCTGTCAATAACATCTATTTTTCCAATATCCGGTCCCAATACCCCCACTTAATATTTTTTGTATACCCCCCTGCCTCATCCCTGAACTACAAGCTATGTTGCATAGTTGACACCCCACATCAATCACATTTTGATTTTTGAGAGTGTTCAACCCCCTCCCTTCCGACACCTGGGATATCACAAACAGGTGCCTCGTGTTTCCCAAAAAGTATCATTGATAGGGCAGCCCAGATCAATGCTTATCAGAGGACAGAAAAAACTTATGTTTGAGTTATTTCACAATAAACAGATTGAAATTAGCCTATATAGTTTGTGCAATTACATTTATTTATACTGAACGTTAAAAATTAATATTGATCATGTTATACTCTGTAATGTTAGTATAAATCACTGGCATAATAAAAAAAGGTTGCATTAATGCATGCAACAGCCTGTCACTGGCAATCCCTTATGAAAATGAACCATGGTTTTACTAAAATGACCAATGGTCAAAAAATCGAGTATTTGTAGATTTCTGTGGTTAACATTACAGTAAACGACCATGTGTAAACAAAAATATAACCTAATAATTTGCAATTAATGTGTATTGAATGTTAAAATGTGCTTCAAATATAAAGTTAAGTGGATATCATTACCCATTTTACTCTTAGCAATTTAATAATAATAAACAAGTTCATAATTTAAAAGTTCCGTTTAGAAGTATCGTATTGTATCGGTATCGATATCGACGATACTGCCTTAAAAAATATCGGTATCGTATCGAAAACAAAAATAAGTGGTATAGCCCATCTAGAGTAAATTCCGTCACACGCTTGAAGTATTCAGCCAATCACAATGCACTGTATAGCTGACCAATCACAGCACACCTCACTTTTCAAAACGATGAGCTTTGTAAAAAATATATGCATTTTAGAAGGGCGGACAGAATAAACAATAATGTACAGTATGTGGAAAATAATGTGTTTTTTAACCTTAAACCACGTAAACACATTGCATTACACCAAATACACAAAATAATGTTCTTTTTAGCAACGTCATATGACCCCTTTAATGTTGTCCACCAGAGGGAGGAACAAGACAACAAATTCTTTTAGATCACATAGTTGAAATTCTGCATTGTGCACCTCCGGCGACCCGAGCTTAAGCCCTGACTCAGGGTCCTTTGCCAGTCCCATTCCCAACTCTACACCCCACGCTCTCCTGTCATTCTCTACTGTCTACTGTAAGGTCTGTGTAAATATTTCGATAGATTAACTGTGCACAGAATTCATTATAGTTTAATAAAGTCTAAAACATTCCAAGTCCAATCAGTTTCCAAAAAAATGTGTGCTCTCCAAAATAACTTAATGTAAGTGATTAATTTGATGGCAAAGCTGAATTTTCAAATCATGCTTATTTGCAGCTCAATAAACATTATTATTATTATTATTATTATTACTATTATTATTAATGTTGTTATTAAAAAATATATACTTATTCTTTATCAGATGCAAGAATCTGTGGATTTTTTTAACAAAGTTTCTAGCTATTGCTTTTGGGGGAAATCCTGTGAAATTGATTTAAATAGGTGAAATGTGTCTTAATGGTAGCTGAACGCATGAATCAAATTCACCAAAATATTTAATAAGCAAACACGTGATTTTGTAGAAAAGGTGCAGATTCTGTGTGATCCTGCTTGTTATTCTTGTGATTTCCTACTGTATGTATCAGTAATTTTACTGTATTACCCTAATTAGTCCTCAGGTCCAGAGTTTCCCTATCTGCCTCATTAGTTTTGTGTATTTGTATAGACGCACACTAGATTATGCCTGCTTCCTGTAGGTGACATGGTTCTTGCAATAGTGAAGAAATTAGAAATATGCAAAATTCAGCAACAGACCTTGAATGCATTCAGAGAACAGATGGCAGACTGCAAGAGATGGTATTTAAGAGGCTATCATTACTTGGAAAAGCACCAGAGAAGAGTGTGTGGAATGTGAGAGAGGGAAATCTCAAATCATCCATCTCTGAAAATGCTTCACAGTGAATAGAAACACCAATTAGTTAAAGTTACATGGGCATCTCTTCCCACAAAGCAGTAGCTGCACTACAGAAAGAAAGAAAGAAAGAAAGAAAGAAAGAAAGAAAGAAAGAAAGAAAGAAAGAGACTCACTCCCCTCCTCCATCCGACACGAAAGAAAGGAAAGAAAGAAGAAAGAAGAACGAACACGCTAGAGATACGAAACCCAGAACGAAGGCATTTGAACATGAGGGAGACCGTGAATCTGTTATTCATTTACGGTTCTTAGTGATCAGACCACATAGATGGAGATGCTGGCAGGAATGAGTTCACATTAACGGTATTAGATGATTGAACACGAGGGTGCTGTTGTAGTTACAGGACAACAAAAATAAAGCTCCAAAATGATGGTGCCCTCCTTGACGACAGGGAGTTAAATTACTGCAAGTAACACAAATGCGCCCATTTAGATTGGTTTGTGCACGTGTCAGAGGAAAGGAGCTCTTTAGATCGTTGTCGTGCTCAGGTCTTCGAAGGTGTCCTGAAGACCCCTATCATAAATACCAAATAACTTACTTCGCCGCGTGTGGTTGGACAATGCAGAAGATTTTTTCGAATAAGCACAGAGATATTCCCACAGTGTTACTTTTGAAATGGTGCAACACACAAGCCCAACAAGCAGGCTCTGGCCGGTATATATGGTTCATCAACATATTATTTTTGCTGCAATCATAAAATTAAAGCAAAACACTGAATATTTGACAATACATTTCTAGGTGCTTATATTATATATAACATTAGGCCTAATATCCATATGAGCGTGTGTAATAGCATCTCTGGTTTAACTTCATAGTTAAAAAAACCTTTAGAGTGTAAGGTTGATTCTTTCTGAATTGTTTCAAACTGTCCATTTCAGTATTTGAATATATTAGTCCTAGTCAACGCAAGATAATGGAGTGATCCATGTAGATGTTTTAGGATTAGGCGAATGTATTATCATTATGTAATATTATTTACCTGTCCGTTTTATTGCTTGCAACAAAAATGAATATGACAGTTACATTATGGCTGTTTTATTGGAATGACTTGCTGAATAGATTTGTATGAATTTGTCTTTTGCCTCAGTATTGTATTACTATTAATACTGTTAGCCATATTTAATAAATAAATTCAGACTTTGATTTGGTTTTTATTTCATTCAGTTTTCCAGTTCGTTTTGTATTTTAGAATGTTTTTGGTATAAACTTTGTAATTTTAAATATATTAGTTCAATATAGCTTTATTTTATTTCAGTTCTAGTTTAGTCATTTTAGTACTTGAACTTAAACTTATTTCAATTAGCTGCCTAGGCAGCATTTCTATTTTTAAAAGTTTGAGTTTATCATTATTTTTTAAATCAGTTAGTTTAATTTTCGTTAAATTACAACACTTGCATTAAATCATTTTCAGTCTACTTGACTACAGTGGCTGTTATTATGTTTCCTCTAAAAAAAAAACTATTTTAGATCAAATACTAAAACATAGAATGAAATATACTATCAAATATCATCAAAATGCTGAAATCTAATTGTAATGTGGTTAATAAAATAATAAGAATATCATTGTTTAAGCTAGCCTATATCACCCAGACATAGGTCTGCATCTAATATCTTTATTTTTATTTTTATTTATTTTTACTTTTGCATTTTTTTGTGGATGACAGCTCAAAGGAGAACCGTATGGATTAGCAGGTACATTGTGGGACACTGCTGCTATATTAAGGGATTTCTTGAAACTTGGCTTACATGACAGGGAGTTTTCTTCCACTCCCCCGCAGCCATCAATCCGTCACAGCACCTCCCGTTCAACATTTACAAGGGTATTTACTGATGCATTCAAAGCATTGGCTTGCACTGAAGCTCAAGGCTAGACTGTTCTCCCTAAGCCTTTGACGAAAGCTTTAAGAGAAGCTGTATCAATAGTATTGGCATCTGTCAAAGACAGAAGGACAGACATTGTAGAGAAGATGTCAAGCGTCAAGCTACAACAGACTCAAGGTTTAAAACGACACAATGCCAGCGGTGCTGTTAATAGCTAGGTGAGTCAATTAGATCTAATAGCTAGCACTTTCAGTCTGATTAGATTTACCCATTGGAAAGTCATTACACTAGAAGCTGTGGCTCCCGGGTTTCCCCGCAACCTTTTACAAGAGTGCATCAATTATACATGACATTTGTCAAATTGATTTAAAAAACAAGATGTTTTGTTTGCACTTCTGTCTTTTCCTTATGTCTCCAAAGTGATAAGTGATGTCTGTATTAGTGAATTTTAGATTAAGCGCCTCATTTACAAGAACATTCTGAGTGGTGATGAAATATTCAGTAAAGCATATCGAGGCTCATTATTGATCAGATTAGGAATTGTTCAAGGAAAATGAGGAGGCTAAAGGTTGTCTTCATTAGCATCATTAATTGAAAACAGCCAGAGCATGACACACAAAGGACTGAATTTAATCAAGTACATCGATGGATTCCTCCTTCACATTCAGGGAATCCACAGTAGGGTTGTCAGGACTTTGGGATGGAAGTGGTGTATAATTTGACTAGCAAGCATTTGGTTTTGGACGGTCGTTACTTCTTGGCATAATGTGTAATATCATTTGTGGGCCTCTTGACACCCCTGACTATATTTTTCTGTGGTTTTTCCTCTGCATTTATGGATCAGCGGTCATTTCTCTTGAAGCTGAGACTGAATGGGATTGGCTTAGCTTCCAAAATCCTTAAAACCTTGGAGCTTGTACAATCAAAATTTGTATAGCCCAGACAATAAAGTCTCCTAGGTATCAACATTGTGGAGCTGAGCCCGGGACCGACCCGAGCAGAGCTCTCTGTAGCCAGTGCCAATCACTTCATGTGTATTTACCATGGCAGTCAAACATACTGACACCCTGAAGCTCAGCAACATTACCATTCGTTTAATTTCATTCACCACATTTTAAACAGCCAAGATTCTTCAGGATAAAGCAATGCTTATGAACTGCTAACTTTATATGGATGGCGTGTTTAAAAGGTGCTGCCAGCACCTCTCATTCACATTCCTTGACACTTGCACACTTACTTCAAGGGTTTGGAGTTGGTATGCCATTACTAGAGTGATAAATAAGAAATAAACAGAAAATGCTGGAAATAAAAGAACAGAGCATTACCATTTCAGGTTTATGGAGCCCCTAAAGGGACATGGTGATGGTACAAAAAAAAAATTGAGATAGGAGGAAAATGCAATAGTTTTACAAAACAATGCAAATGTTTTACAAGAGAACTCAAAGATTCTCGGAACGAACGCAAAAGCATTGAAAAATTATTTTTCCTCCCATCTCATTTTTTTTCCCATTGCCACGGGTAGTGTGCTATGAGGTTCCAAATTCTGCAAGTCACTTGTTTTATTCTTAAATAAATATTTTTTGAATGAATGAAATGAATGATTGTGACTCATAATACAGTCACTTGCCATCTCCTCCGACTTCTGTTACAATAATATCAGCAGTGTTGTTAAAGTAATGCTTTACAATATTGCGTTACTCCCTAAAAAGTACCTAATTGCATTGCTTAGTCCTTTTGATGGAAAGTATGTATTTTGTTTACTTTTGCGTTACTTTTTTAATCTGAGCTGGGCTTGCTTGTTTTGTTTTTAATATAAAAAAGTTATATTTTTGGCTAATTTAAAAGCCCTTTCACACCAAAAGTGAGGCTGAAGGAAATGTAAATTTAAAAAGCTTAAACGAACCTTTCAGCTGCTCTGGCATTCTGGATTGCATGAAGAATAGGATGCAAGAGAAGAAAGTTCAACACATTCTTCTCGATCCCACCAACAACAACAAAAAGAACCACAAATGTTTATCTAAAGTCATTTTTGCTTTTTAGTATGGTTGAACTGGATCAATGCAGGTCAGCAGCAAGACACTGTTAAATAAATTTGTCAATATGGATATTTGTGTTATTTAACATAGTGAATTTTGCCGATTTGCGTATATTCTGAGTTTGCTTTTCACGTAGTTCTTCATTTTATGAATACTGAATCTAGTTTTTTTTTTGTGCAAGTTAGATAGTGAATGCATTTCACATTCGTCTAAGAACTACAGTACATCAGGTTTACAACACGACACCACACCTCTGCACTTACGATTTCTCTCACAGGGGACGGAGAGTTGTCGTCCAATAATGGGAAAACAAAGTAACTTGGAGTTACTTCATGAAAAGTAACTCAGATATTTCCCCTTAATTACAAAGTAATGCGTTCTTGACTAGTTACTTGAAAACGATTAATCTTATACCTCAACTCACGTTACTTGTAAGGCATTACCACCAACACGAATTCATTGCTGCAAATGGTGTAGTTCCCAATGTTTTTTTCTTATATTTTATACTATTAAAGTATGTTATTAATATTCAGATTAGTTTTTTATATTTTAGTTTTTTCATCTTATTTTCATTTAATCTCAACCATTTTGCTATGTGCTTTTCTAATTTGTATTAGTTTATTGTATTTACATTAAAAAAAATTCTTTCAGTTTAGTTTTAGTCATTTCAGAAATTTTCTATTATAATTTTCATAACTAATTTTCATTTAAGTTTAATTTTAGTTTAAGGTTTTTTTTTTAATGTCTGATAATTATAGTTTATTTTATTTCAGCTTTATTTTAGTTACCAAAAATGATTTTCAATAGTTTTGTTTTTAGCTAAGTTTAACACCACCGGTAGTTACAAAAGCTATTTGACATTCAACTACTGCAGCTCTATAACATTTTTACTGATGCCAAGTAACATTTCATAACTGGCATTCTGCCTGAATATATATTATTGTCTGTTGATCTGTTGTCTCTATTAAGCAGCTCATTATCTCCATAAAGGCGTACAATGCCCCTCGCCACAAGGACATTGTCGTTCCCTGGCCCGGCAAGCATTCATATATTTCCAGTGCTCTTAAGCAGATCATCTGGCTAAAGTAATAACAATATTTGAGTCTCACATTGATCGTTCAGCATTTGCCCAGTCAGAATGACAGGAATTGATCCCATGCTTAGGAAGTAACCCGATCTGTGGAGTGCGTATTGATGACGCAGGACAGCAAACTGTCCCACTTCAAGGTGCATCAGGCACGATAATGTACAAAGTGGCCGATCGATATGGCTTGGCAGCGCTTGCTCCGTGCAGTGTCCATAATGTGATGTGTACTCAATCAATAACTTCTCTTAGTTGACATACAGACTGGTGTGGCCCAGGTCGTTTTTCTTGCACAGAGTGCAGGTGAGGCCTAACCACAGCGCAAAAAGACAGGAAATTACATGGCTGTCCCTGGTGACAGGTGGCTGAATGGAAGTTAGAGACCCTGTGGAAGAGCCTTTTTTTATAGGGCTGGATGGAAGAGGTGACGGGTGATTAAAACCTTGGGACCATAAAGCATGGGGATGTTTCATGCTTTAGCGGGTTTGGCTGGATTTTTTCATTAAGTCTTTCCTACTGAATATCTTTACATGGAAAGATTTGGATTGAGAAAACATGTTCAAAGCTGTTTACTCAACACTTGGTTTGGCTGGGTTTGGTGTGACCAAAGACTCTTGAGGTTGTCAGAGCAGTCAGAAAGACTTATGGCCATAAGCAGAGGTTGAAGTGGAATTTTCTTTTATTTATTTGCCCCTCAGTCACATTCCAATGACCACACCATCTGATACACCCTCGCAGCCTGGAAATTTCCATAGCCCTTTGAATTATTGCCTCGTCTTGAAACTCTTGGTTCGATATATATATATATATATACAAAAATATTTAAAATCCAAAAATAGATATAAGTGTCAGACAAAAATATTTTTTCATGTAAGTGTATACTTGTGCACTCGTCATTTAAAATGTTTCTTTTATCATCTAAAATTATATTTTACTCAGACTAAATTTTTAATTAATCTGTAAATTCATATGTAAAATGTTTGGATATTTGATTTCATTTTGCACTTGCTGTCATTGATTAAAATGTCATTTTACTCAGACAAAATTGCATTTTGGGTCAAACAATGATTTTTATTGTGACTAAATTTAAATTTTAGTTGCCATTAATTTTTTTTTTTTGTTAACCACCATTATCTTCCAGAATTTTTCTGCTCCCATGCCAGGTCTTTTCAGAGACATTTTTCCCTTTTGTTACGTTTATCTTTGCACCACAGGACAAAACATTTAATCCCAAAGCTCATGTAACACATTTTATAGATTTACTGGAAGCTGCAGGATGAGATTTTGTTACAGACAAAACAACTACAGGCGTTGTGTGTCCTCCTAGGCAATGACATTAATGGAAAGTCAGAAGCGAGCAAACATGCAAACTGTTCCTGGGTCAGAAAGTGAGGGCCATGGGGTCCTTCCTAAAGGGATTATCCCAATGAAGCCGTGAAGCATACATGGATGCACATCATAACGTATCTCTTTAACAACTCCCACTTCATTTAAGATAATGCTGGCTACTTCTATAGGATTCACGGAAATAAGGTCAGACACTTTGATCCGTATTCATTTGACCCCACTCTCTGTAATTTTGCCTATGGGTATGTGATTTCCAATGCGGCTCCAGCTGTTTGGGAGGTGCAAGCATGCGACTGATTGATAGAAAGAGCTAGGGCAGGAGGTTAAATAATATTTATGACTTTATTAGCTAAATGAATTCCACAACACATTGTGTACTGCAAGTATCATGCAGTGCAGATAAAGGACACGTAGCTAATGCTGTAATCCGGAATGGGATTGAAGTTGCTCAGGAGAGTAGAAGTGAGAGGGCACTCATTGTCCTCGGAACACCATGACTTCACACTTCTTCAGAAAATCCATGCTTGACTGATGGGACATGCTGCTAATAGTCGAACTTGTAATATTGGACAGATTCAGTGGTTTAAGCGAGTGGGCACTTAAGCCACTCCCTTTATGACATCACTATCATTATAAATGCCATTTGTGCCATACACAATTTTTATTGCTAAAAATCATCCAGTATCCTTGTTATGTTTTAGCATAAATATATCAAAATCCATAAAAACAAAACGGTTTAAAATAGTTCTCAGATAAATATTTTAGAATAGAGTTGATCTCATTCTTTTCCACTGGCCAAATAGTATTTCAGTTGTTTTAAACAATTCAAATCAAATTTAATTTATGCAGTTTTGCTGATAAGGTGAACATCTTTTAGCTATTTTTAGCCCATATTTATTGCAGTGTAAATAGAATTGTCAGACTCGGCACGTCACTGACAAAGTAGCCTATTTTAAAAAGAAAACATGCAAATTACCATTTTCTTCAAGTTGTATCCTTCAAATACAGCGTTATTTTCCATAATGTTGTGGAGATGCCTTCACACGGCATCAACACCTCCGTGCAGCTGTGGTTGTACAGTAAGCTATTATCATTGGACTTATTCAAACCGAACAATAGACCGTTTGATCACTGAATCCAGCAGTGTCTGCCATAATATTAAAGTAAGAGCGCATCATTGATCATTATTCTCACTAAAATATTTTCTCATAACATGAGATCAGCATTTCAGTTTAAAGATTAATTATTGTGCACCTATAGCACTCCTCACTGACATTAGAACACATGCCACAGGCAAGTGATCCGGGCGCATCCCACTAAATATGTCTTAAATTTCATATATTTTAGTTGACTTTACGTAATTTCAGTGCTTATCTCCATTCCATGAGTGGAATTTAATGTAAATGGTAAGCGAAATGAAAACAATTTTAAAATCATTGTTTACTTTCCTTATTTTCCCTCCTCACTCCAGGAAAAAGAGTGCGTACACATGGTCTAGGACAGGGATCCTCAAATCTGGCCCACGAGATCCACTTTCCTGCAGAGTTTAGCTCTAACCATAATCAAACACACCTGGGTTTGCTAATCAATGTCTTCAGGATCCTTAGAAAATCACAGGTAGGTCAGTTTGATCATGGTTGGAGCTAAACTGCAGCGCATTGGCCCTCCAGGGCAAGATTTGAAGAACCCTGGTCTAGAATGTCTGTACAATGCGTACATATTTATGCCAAGTTTATTTTTTATAAATCCTGATATGTACGAGGAAAATTACTTATGCAATTTCTATGCCCATTTTGTGCGTGTGCAACATTTATAAATGAGACCCTGGACTGTCAATATATTAAAATAATCATTACTAAAGGTCAACTAAAAATTAACTGTTTGGTGACCCATTTTATTCAAAATACCTTATTTTATGTTCAACAGAAGAAATAAACTCAAAGTAACTCATTAGAACAACCTGAGTTCGAGGTCAATGATGACAGACCTTTTGAATGAACTGTCCCTTTAATCTCATGAATTCTGCTATACTTTTAGAAAGCAACGAACAATATATGAAATTCTATAATGTTTTTTAAAATAATACAACATTTATTGAATTAATGGTAACACTTTACTTTGACTACCCAGACCCCTACATCCAAACTAATTTTTTTTCCACATTCCACATAATTATGTTAATATTTTCAATTTGCTTAATACAGTGACTATATAAGGTCCGCTATTAATCGGTAAAAACACTAGTTTGTTCTCATTCTTAATATCTATATATTCTATGCTTAATATTTTTTTATGGGTTTTGTACTTAAATTTAAAGTTGACCGTCCACTAGGGCTGACCAGAATATTTCCGATTATTCGATATCGTTCGTTGGTGTTAGCATCGTTTTCATTTTGAGATTCGATATTTCTTCTCTTTTTTTTCGAACACCTGCATCCCCCGCCAAACGTTCTCATTCGCGCTTGAATATACTCGCCCATTAGTGAATTTCATGAACATCATGATTCAGTTCACTTGAATTAAGACAAAATGCGAAGACCTCAGCTGGGTGGGAGGCAACTTTAATTATGTTGAGGACAAGACAAAGGCAGTGGCCATATATGCGATTTGAAACTGTCTACCACAACAGCACCGCAATTTTTTGAAACCTGTTAAAAGTTCTGTAAGTACATTCAGCCTATAGTATATTGTTGGTGAAAAACGAGCTGCTTTAATCCGCCATATCAGTATTTTTACACATGATTAAAAACGTGCACTTAATTTGCTTGGAAAATACTTGCAAATATGGCAGTCATAAAAAAACGCAGGCCTACAGTAGCCCAGCCTAATAATAATTTGTCTATTAAAAGTATTGCTCTTTACAGACTTGTATGTTCACTAGTGCAGTGTCCATTCTCGGAAAATATAAGCCCTGCCCGCGTGTGGCGCGCCGCTTCCGGCTCGCGCTGTTCTGTAGTTTATTAAAGGTTCATTAATTCTGAACGTGTCGCGTGTCCATATTGCACCAAAATGCAACACTGCACTCCCTTGGGTCCGCAGCAACACACCCGCCACGCGTGAAGTCGATTGGATGAACGGTTCTCGACATAATAATAATGCAAACAGACAGACACAGAGATTCCTGCCTTTATTAGAGAGAAGAATATTTTCAGCCCCCTCCCTCCGAAGCTTCGAATATTCTGTGTTGATTACTACCGAAGCTTCGAAGCTAAAAAAAAATGGTATTCGGACCAGCCCTAGTTCCTACACATTACTACACACCATCTTACTAAAATCACTCATAAGTTGAAATGAGAACTTGCTGTTGATTACATTAGCAACACGGCCACATTTTCTGTGCAATCCTGATAGAATTCTACAAAGGAAAGGAGAGTGTTCATTCCTCTAACATGTCAAGGTCAGAGAAAATTATGCACCCTTCAGAATCACCTAAACCGTGCTAGAGATGATTGAGAGACGTCTCTCATAATAAATATCAATCTTACTTTCATTTATACAAGGCTTTAGGTCTGCCATGGAAGATTTGATTCATAAGCCCTAATATTCCTGGAGATCTTCTCTTGATCATCATCAGAATAATAGTCGCCTTTTATCCGCTGCTATTTTGACCTCCAGAGATTAATCAGACATATTGTTTTGGGTTAGAAGAGTTGGAAAGATATGTAACAAATGTAAAAAAAATCTAACAATATTGCTAAGTGTATTAAATGAAATCAATATTCAGCACCAAATTTCATTATTAGAATTATTAGTAAATATTTTTTGAACCATTTTTTATCAATAGTATTAATTTTAAAAAATACTTTCTGAAACATTTTATTTAACATTATGTTTTTTTTTTAGCAAATACAGTAGCAAAGCAAGTAAATGTTACTTGTACAAACACGGCACCACCTATGTAATAGAGTCATGGTACACCACAGGAAACGGAACATTAGCATGCGGTTTTACATTGACCATGAATCAATATTTGTAAAGGAAGATAAATGAGATATACGAGACACTTAAGTACCTGATTTACCATTTTGAATTATACAAAAGGAGCCAGAAATTCTAGAGATGTTTAACCATATATGACATCATTTGAATTTTCTGCTTGTTTTGTAGCTGAGCTCTTAGTGTTTTTGTTTGTACATTGTCACAATGTCATAAAACATCTGAAGATGCAGGAGATTACAAATGAATACTAGATAAAGAACATTAATGCAGGACATCAGGTGGCGTCTCCATGTGACAAGTTACGTATCACCAAATCCTTCTTTCACTGGACTGCCAGACAATAAAGAATAGAAAAAAACAATCATTGAGAGAACAAATAATTTGCCAGGTCTTTAAAAAAGCCTTAGGTATCTTTTTTTGCACTAGACGTAATAAAACAGAGCAGCAACACCATGATTTCAAACAGTTTAAGGAAGGGGACCAGTGGTGCATGTTGAATGAACTACTCCCAGGGTGCAGTGAGAAATACGTGGGTGAAGGGACAGCTGTTGTCTTAGACCTGCTCCGATTGGAAAAGCTCAACCTGCAGTTGGTGAATTGTGGCAGGAAAGGTCTGCTCATGCTTGATCCTCCCACTCATTCATTTACTGAAGCCATTTACGGGCAGAGAGCTGTGTCACTTCATTCATGCTCACATTTGATATCCATGCCATATGCTCGCTCATTCATTGAGGTCCCCTTCAGCACAGGTAATCAAAAAAATGGAATGCTATTTTTGTACTAGTTTTATATATACCCTTATTTTTATGGTTTCCGGACCCACGTACAACACACAAACAAAACACACACGAAATCTGACTCCTCTTATCATAACAAAATGGATTTACTGTGTTTTTATGTTATCAAATTTTCCAGAGCTGTACTAGGACCAATTGATCGTGATGCTTGAGATACATAAAGCACACGAGAAAAGTCATGCAAAAGAATGTTTGGTGATTGCTTCTGAAATCAAGACAAATAAACTCAGACTATTTTTTAAGATTTAATCTTGGTGCCAACAATGTTCAATTGTGAACCAAATGGATCCTGAAATCGTTGAAAATTTAAAAGAAAGTAATATAAATGTTCTATTTAATTGTCCACTAAAATTGAATTGCCTTTCATTTAAATGGATCCTTACAAACATTATTTTAAGAAAATAAGATTATGTGTGTGTATGTATGAAGAGAGAGACAGAAAGGCTTTGTGCTCTTGTGCTTTCATTGCATAAGCGAGTACACATTTTAACTAAATATATTGTTGCAAGTCAATCTTTAGCATTGAACAAAATCTTTTGGTCTGTGGATTCCTTTGTGCATTGTTTGCATAATGAACCAAGAGTGTTCAAGAAAAAATCATAATGACTTACGCTTTTATTCTTTTCTTTCTCTTGCAGATATTGGCCATCATATCCATTCTGTTCATCGTTCTTTCAACTGTTGCACTTTCCCTGAACACCTTGCCCGAACTCCAAGTGACAGACGAATTTGGCCAAGCCAATGACAATCCTCAACTCGCTCACGTTGAAGCCGTGTGTATTGCATGGTTTACAATGGAGTATCTCCTGCGCTTCCTGTCATCACCAAACAAGTGGAAATTCTTCAAAGGGCCACTAAATGTCATTGACTTATTAGCTATATTACCCTACTACGTCACTATTTTTCTGACTGAGTCGAACAAAAGTGTGCTGCAGTTCCAGAACGTGAGGAGGGTGGTACAGATATTCCGCATCATGAGAATATTGAGGATTCTGAAGTTGGCAAGACATTCAACAGGACTGCAGTCTCTTGGATTCACCCTCAGGCGCAGCTACAATGAGCTCGGTTTACTCATATTGTTCTTAGCCATGGGAATCATGATATTCTCAAGTTTGGTCTTCTTTGCAGAGAAAGATGAGGATGCAACCAAATTTACCAGCATCCCAGCTTCGTTTTGGTGGGCTACAATCACCATGACTACAGTGGGCTATGGAGATATTTACCCACAGACTCTGCTTGGCAAAATAGTCGGAGGACTTTGCTGCATTGCTGGTGTGCTGGTCATTGCCTTACCCATCCCTATTATTGTGAATAACTTCTCCGAGTTCTACAAGGAGCAGAAACGACAGGAAAAAGCCATCAAGAGAAGAGAGGCCTTAGAACGAGCCAAGAGAAACGGCAGCATTGTCTCAATGAACCTGAAAGATGCCTTCGCACGAAGTATGGAGCTAATGGATGTCGCCGTGGACAAAAGTGAGGTTAAACAGCCAATGGACAACCACCTTTCTCCGAGCCGGTGGGGTGTTCCACAGCGCACATCCTCGGATACCAGCCTCAGATCCTTTGACAAGAAGTTTCCTGAGAGTGGCCCAAACGGCTCACGGGAATATGTCAGAACGCCAAGTCCACAGCATCTGAACGCTCAGAAACTGGAGGAAATGTATAACCAGATGACAAGGACACAGTCCTTCTCAGATCTCAACACAACCAACAGCACACAACCTGCAGCTGTGTCAAACCACAAGGTAGAGTTGGAGATGAAGGAAGTCCCGACGGCCACCGAACGGCAACCAAAGGAAAGAGCAGTCACCGATGTCAGGAGCATATCAAGCGTTGACAGCTTTGCAAGCTGCACCGCTGAATTTGGACAGGGTGAGAAGGCATCCACCCCTTCTTATACTGCAGAGCAGGTTCAGCAAAGGCAACTGGATGTACCTCCGCACCTTCACCTCGGCCAGCTGACACCCTCTGACATGAGTCCGGAGGAGAACTCTGAGACTCTAAACCAAGACATTGACAAGCGACCAGATGGTGAGAACTTCAACGAGGTCATAGAAAGCATCAGAAGCTCCATTCGAGGAACAAATCCAATAAAGACAAAGGGCCTCAAAGTCAACTTCATAGAAACGCCAGAAGACGCTCCTCTGACACCGCCCAACACATCTTCTCCACAGGATATCAACAACAGTCTTCTGGAAGATGACTCCCCGGAGGGAGAGTGCTCTCCACTCTGTTCGGATTCGGAAATGCTGGGTAGTATCCCAGTGAAAGGCTTGGTTCTTTCTCCAAAGATGCTAGCTGGTGGATATCCCGGGGAGACGGCGCTGCTTCTGGGGAACCTGGAGGAACAGGAACAGAACCAAATGGAAGTGGCTTCCGCAGCCATCTCCTCACCCAAACTAGCAGCACAGAACTGCACTCAAGTGGTAGTCGGTGGTAATGGAGAGGAAAAGCCAGACTCTAACCAAAGTGAACACAAGGTAGAGAACCACATGTTTACGCCAGAGATCCATCTAATGCCGGGGGATGGCAATCACTCGCCATCTTGCGAAACCGGTATGTGACTGTGACTTGATATTCATACAGAGTGGAGCGCACTGGTGGAGAAAAGGGCACGCAGATGTGGTCTGAAAGATAATTTTGCATGGCATGAAAAGTCCCTTGTAATTGTGTCATTGTCAATAACGCAAATGAGACTGCAGTTTCTTGCAGACAAGACCTGGAGGATGCGGGTGCAAACGAGAGGCTTGTTTAGAATGTATTTACCAACAATGAGGACATTGTTGACCTACCTGTACATTTTACCTTTTCACTTGTTTTATTATTTTATAGAGACAGTCGGAACCGTAGGGGGCCAGATCTACAAGAGCATGCATATTAACAAAGCTGTTTTACGGTGCTTAGTTTTAAGTGCTTAGTTTAGTTTGAGACTACAGCAATGACAATGCACATAGCCACAGAGGGCATAGTAGATGTCAAAAGGGTTTATGTTAGCCTTTTTTCTGTTTTAACGAGGGAATTTTCATCAAAGACTGTGAAAAGTGAGCTGCAAAGTAGCGACGTATAGAAACATATCATGACTTTCTGTAGAAATGCAATGTGTACCTTATGCAGATGTGTTTGTGTTAAGATCTAGGAATGGTCTATAGTGTCACATATTTATTTTGGGGTTTTATTTAGTTGTATTATTTTTTATATTTGGTTTGGTACTCAAATTAGCAGCATCAAAATCTCAAATTAATGACCAGATGAATTGCACCACTTTTTTCCTTAATATCAGAGATGCATATACACCTGTAGTTGCCAAATGAGAATAACAATCAGACAATATACAATAGCTGTAAATTGTATATTGAATGTTATGCATCGCGATAGCTATGCCTGGATAAAATTACGATGTCAACTTTCAAAAAAATAAGGTTTTAGGTTTAAACATACAGTATATCATGCAAACACATGGGTACAGCTGGTATGTATGTCTTAACTTATCTTTACATACTCAAATATTCAATAGCACAGCAAACAGTACATGTAAATAAAAAAAAAAGTCTACATAGTGGTGTTAGAGCAATTTAACCATCAAATCAGTAGGTCTGGTCATTAAAACCTACAAATGTTGCTCACATATTTCCCTGTTAAAACTCAAAAACACAGTCCTCTTAGTAATGCTATTGTCAAAAGGACCAAAACACAAACTACGTTTTCATTTACACACACACACATCAAACTTAATCTTTTTTTTTTTTCATTTGACAAGAGTACAGTAGTGTAAATGCCACTACAGTTTCATTATTATTCATATTTCACCATATCTGTATCAATCAGATGCCTGACCTTTGAGTCATTTCTTAACAAACTCACATTTGTCTGGTTTTACTGAGTATTCAAGAATATTTTGTTCTCTTTTGAGTTATGTATTATCATCTGGCTGACATGTTTTTCTTGTCACATGAGAGAATATCCATTTTATGTTGCCTTTATTCCAAGATTGCTGGAAATATATATGTATATTACTTGCTTTGGCATGGCGGTTGGCTGATTGTTCAAAATGTACATTGTGTTTGGAGAAATCACACAGTCTGAATGGGCTGATTGAGGGTTGTGAAAAAGACGAGGAGGAGGAACTCAAGACTTCAGCTGGCTCTCGCAGTTACACTATGGTGGAAAGTGCAATACAGCATACTGCAAACTATGCAGGCCAAGAATTGTGGCACTTTATTTACAGTCTAATGGATTTGTAAGTGTACAGGCAGAGACTTCAATTGTATTTTTCAGATTATATATCTTTAATATTTGAAATATCAGTGTTACCACTCAAAAAAAAGATTTGACGTTTTAAAAATACTTTGTGGCTGTCAGAATCACTCCGGTTATACTCTTCAAATAAGATTCTTCTGACAAATCAGACCAGGAGAGTCTTTTATAAATTTCTACAAACAGGTTCATTTGAAATATGAAAAACAAACTCTTGAAATGATTTAATGGGCTCATAAAAAGTATTTTATGTTTTGTTAATTAATGCTGACAGTGATTCTATTTTTTCTAAACCAAAATTCTGCACGACCACAATTTACTGCCATATGGTGGTTGAAATGACACGTGCCTGTTCATAAACATTTATGAGAAGGCTATAAATCAGTTGGCTTTGTTCATATAGCACTGTACAGAAAATTATACTTTTTATAGGGGGGGGAGGGAAATCAGGTCTTTAAGTAATAGATATGCGTAATATTAAGTTCTCAGGTTTTCTACAACACTAATCTTCTGCTATGGTGGATGTCTATGTTTTCTTCATTTAAAGAATGCATCATCTTGTTTCTTTTGTTGTCGTTGTTTTTAAAAGAATGTCGTCACATGCCTGTTTCTGTTTTGACAGACTGTTGAATAATGGCCCATCTCATGTATTCCCACAGGATGGTCAGCTTCCCTTCTGTGCGTTATATACAGTGGCCCCCAAAAATATTTGGACAAAATGTGTGATATTTTTTGCAAAATATCAAATTAAGTTTTTTTTTAAATTAATGATTAATGTATTTTAAAGATATATAGCACAAGCACACTTTTAAAGCAAAACATTTTACAAAAAAGTTTCAGATTAGGACAGATGTTTTTGGACACTTTCTGGTTGTCAAATATCAATGTACATTGTAAACTGGTAGAAAAAGTATTCAAAAATTACTCAATTACTTTGAAAAATAAAGAAAAGTACAGTTAGTTTTGGAAAAAAAAAGCATCTTGCAGATGCTACTTAGTGTGATATTTTGTATCAAATTTAAGTGTCCAAATATTATATGGCGATACTGTATATAAATATTGAGGGTTCAAGCCATCAATGAATGAAGTTTTGGAACCAATTTTGTGCATGGGATAGCAATCCTTAGGCACCCCCCTGTTATAGTAATGAATTGAATTTGCTTGTACGACGGAAAATATTTTCCGCATGTGAGCTGCTCAATTTCTCAATATATGCCTAAACAGAACAAACGTTTAAAGGAATACTTCACCAAAAAAATGAAAATTCTGTCATCATTTATGTACCTCCATACCAGTATGACTTACTTTCGTCTGTGGAACATAGTTGATATTTTGTCCATACCATGGAAGTCAATGGAGTTCAATCGTGTTTGGGCAATAACCTTATTCAAAAGATGTAAAACATACCAAATAAAATATTGAGGAGTGAGACAATGATCGACAGACATTTCCCATTTGTGACGTGAACTATTCCTTTAAGTGCCATGCCATAAACAAAGCAAAATGAAATGCCCTATGAATGTCTCATTCTATAAGTTGATGATATGCTCAAAAAATTACAATTCAGAGCCATGACATTTGAACAAGCTCATAAGATAAAAAGTATTATAAACTGGTCTCCCCAGGACAGTTTCTAGGCATAGGCGAGTTAGGCGGTCGCCTAAGGTGCCACCAGCAGGAGGGGGCACCAATGAGCGCATGTACTGGCATTTTTAGCAGGGTTGTGATAAAGAGTGGCATGTTCACCCTGAAATATGACTGCCGCCCCCCAACATTATTGGGCTAGAGTACTTTCAATCTGACGATGCCTGTATGCCACAAGATCAGAGTGCTGTCAATTGCTGCCAGATTGTTGCATGCAAAATTTGCATTTGGAGCACTCAACAACACCGTTAGATCAGTGGGCTCTGTCAGTGCTTTGGCAAGGTAACGCTTTTTTTTGCCATGCAATAAAGCTAAGTTCAAAGTCCAATTTAAAATATTGGTACAGTAAAAAAAAAAGTGCACAAAATGGGTATTTTGTTAAGGCAGTATTTGTGGCAGATTTGTTCAAAAGGTGTGCGTTTTTTGCGCCAATACATTGTTAAAGGATCAGCGTGTCATAAAATTCCCATATAAACTTTAACATCCAAAATATTTGTATAGTAAAATTCGCTAAAACATCCTTTATTAGACCGCTTTGTCGAGTTAAATGCATCCTTACGGAGGTGACGAAATGCTGAATCAATTAATTCACTTCCAACAGCGCTTAATGGGAGCAGGGTCATAGAGGGCAGAGCGTCACGTTACTTAAAGGGGACGCTAACGCGTTAACGAGTAGCAAATAGGCTTAAGTAGCTGCATTGGTTACTTTATGCCCACTCTGATAAAAGCTTATATGTAGTTTGGGGGAACAAAGGATTTTATAGGTTTGACTGACATAAAATGCAATAAATGAAACGTGCAAATCAATGTTTCAAGAACAACAACAAAAAAAGACAAAACAAACAACAAAAAAAACAGAAAGTGCTAAACAAGATCTAAAAAGATTATTCTCAAAACAATAGTAGTAGAGTATATTAGCTCCTATCCAAAATAAAAAAGTAATAAAATAATTTATGTTGTAAATTATGTGCAAGTCTTAGCCACTAGGGATTGTTATCATAGGGCTATAGGGTTTTTAAAGGGGTCCTATTATGCTCTTTTAGAAATTCTTGATTTTGTTTTGGGGGTGTACTCGAACATGCTCTCATGCTCGGTGGTTCGAAAAACACAGTAGTGGTCACATAATTTACATATTAAAATACCTTTCTCCCCAGGCTGGCACAAACGGCTCGATTAGTTTGATGAAGGTCCGCCTTCCAAAAAACAAAACGTGTTGTGATTGGTTAGCTGTCCCAGTGCATTGTGATTGGCCGAAGTCAGCCTTAGACGGTGTTTCAGTACTGCCGGCCCCTTGCTCCGTCTTTCAAAAAAAGCTTTTGGCGAATCCGGCACTACTCACTGATGTTGTGGAAGCTGTCCTCAGTAAAGTGTGCAGCACACAATAGCAAATTGGGGTTTTAATGCTCAGGAACAGAGTTAAAAATTTAATTGCAACCACTGTTTCCTGACATCTTCCGCTTTCGGAAGTGAAAAAAAAACAGCGCTTCATGCGGTCGCACACCGGACGAGAAGCACAGAATCGCGCCACGGCTTTAAAATCGAACACATTATTTATATGTATGCCACACCGCCGTTCGGTGTCTGTCCGCGGTGCCCAGCTACGTCGTGTTATACTTGTAAAAGTTGTTCTAGAACAGCGGTTCTCAATTCCAGTCTCGCGAACCCCCGCTCTGCATGTTTTGCACGTCACTCTTTGTTAACACACCTGATTCAGAACATCATCTCGTTAGAAGTGAGCTCCGTGAATGAACTGTGTTCCAATTGGCATGGTCCCTACACAGAGTCCATTGCTCCCTACTCAACTGAGCAGGGGAAACTGCAGACAAAATCCGCTTGAAGGTTTACTCCTTCATTCTGGAATTTCATTTACTAGATTTGCGCTGCACCGCTGCCTGCAGCGTCTTCACACACAGACTAAACTTACTACAGAAGTGTGAAGTGTGAAATAATATACCTCTGTAAATACAATATAAATTCACGTCTCGCCCACTTTAATGCCCTTTGAATGGAACATGTACGCTCCCTTCAAAATGGAATCATGGAGGAATATCTGTTAATGTTCACTTCGCAGGGCACTTACAGTCAAATATAGCAAACGTATGAAGCAATAAGAGAAACATACAAAATGTGCAGAGAGGGGGTACGCGAGGACTGGAAATGAGAACCACTGTTCTAGACATGCCAAAAATTTGAAGCTACAGCACAGCAGCTCTTCTTCGTCGTCGTTCTACCTCATCACTCACTCAACCAAGCGTTCTAACCACGACCTCTCCCCTCCCCACCCCCCAACCATTCGATTTTCTGTAGGCGGGAATTATTTGTAATTATGTTCCAATGAGCCGCTTTGTGATATCATAAAGCCCGGGAAAAACAAACGCTGTAGTCCAAACGAGCCGTTTGCTGTAGTTCTTGAAAATTGATTTTTTTAAAACTATCTCCCTTTGGAGTGGACTTTGAGATTTGTAACTTTCTAGATCTTTTTTATGCCCACACATACACACTACACACTGACTAAAATAAAAAAAGTGAAAAAGCATAATAGGACCCCTTAACACGTACGATTACAAAGATGCATTCAAGATTTTGGAACTCAAGCACTGAATCTCACAAAAATTGTTGTCGTTACTCGTGCCAACCAATTGAATGTGAAAAGCAACTGGTAGTCGGAAAATATATATATATACAGTGGGTGAAAAAAGTATTTAGTCAGCCACCAACTTGTGCAAGTTCTCCCACTTAAAAAGATGAGAGAGGCCTGTAATTTTCATCATTTGTATACCTCAACTATGAGAGACAAAAATGAGAAAAAAAATCCAGAAAATTACATTGTAGGATTTTTAAAGAATTAATTGGTAAATT
Organism: Sinocyclocheilus anophthalmus; assembly: GCA_018155175.1. Taxonomy (NCBI): domain Eukaryota; kingdom Metazoa; phylum Chordata; class Actinopteri; order Cypriniformes; family Cyprinidae; genus Sinocyclocheilus; species Sinocyclocheilus anophthalmus. Next base: position 133,848 of record JADLZN010005465.1, on the reverse strand, counting down.
CCTCGGTAAAATAAGTATTTGGTCACCTACAAACAAAGCAAGATTTCTGGCTCTCACAGACCTGTAACTTCTTCTTTAAGAGGCTCCTCTGTCCCCCACTCGTTACCTTGTATTAAAGGCATCTGTTTGAACTTGTTATCAGTAAAAAAGACACCTGTCCACAACCTCAAAAAGTCACACTCCAAACTCCACCATGGCAAAGACCAAAGAGCTGTCAAAGGACACAACAAAATTGTAGACCTGCACCAGGCAGGGAAGACTGAATCTGCAATAGGTAAGCCGCTTGGTGTGAAGAAATCAACTGTGGGAGCAATTATTAGAAAATGGAAGAAATACAAGACCACTGATAATCTACCTCGATCTGGAGCTCCACGCAAGATCTCACCCCGTGGGTCAAAATGATCACAAGAATGTGAGCAAAAATCCCAGAACCACACGTGGGGACCTAGTGAATGACCTGCAGAGTGCTGGGACCAAAGTAACAAAGGCTACATCAGTAACACACTGCGCCGCCAGGGACTCAAATTCTGCAGTGCCAGACGTGTCCCCCTGCTTAAGCCATTACATGTCCAGGCCCGTCTGAAGTTTTGCTAGAGAGCATTTGGATGATCCAAAAGGGGATTGGGAGAATGTCATAGGGTCAGATTAAACCAAAATAGAACTTTTTGGTAAAAACTTATCTTGTCGTGTTTGGAGGAGAAAGAATTCTGAGTTGCATCCAAAGAACACCATTCCTACTGTGAAGCAGGGGGGTGGAAACATCATGCTTTGGGGCTGTTTTCTGCAAAGGGACCAGGACCACTGATCCGTGTAAACGAAAGAAGGAATGGGGCCATGTATCGTGAGATTTTAAGTGAAAACCTCCTTCCATCATCAGCAAGGGCATTGAAGATGAAACGTTGGCTGGGTCTTTCAGCATGACAATGATCCCAACACACCGCCCGGGCAACGAAGGAGAGGCTTCGTAAGAAGCATTTCAAGGTCCTGGATTGGCCTAGCCAGTCTCCAGATCTCAACCCCTTAGAAAATCTTTGGAGGGAGTTGAAAAATCCGTGTTGCCCAGCAACAGCCCCAAAACATTAATGCTCTAGAGGAGATCTGCATGGAGGAATGGGCCAAAATACCAGCAACAGTGTGTGGAAAACCTTGTGAAGACTTACAGAAAACGTTGACCTCTGTCATTGCCAACAAAGGATATACAACAAAGTATTGAGATGAAATTTTGTAATCGACCGAATACTTATTTTCCACCATAATTTGCAAAAAAAAATTCTTTAAAAATTCTACAATGTGATTTTCTGGATTTTTTGTCTCATTTTGTCTCTCATAGTTGAGGAAACACTCTGATGAAAAATACAGGCCTCTCTCATCTTTTTAAGTGGGAGAACTTGCACAATGCGTGCGCCCTGCTAACTAATTTTGTCCACCACTGCTATATACACTACCTATATATAATATACTAATATATATATATATATATTCATTTTGGGGGGGGGGGGGCAGTAGGGATTTAGCCTAGGGCGTCAAATTAGCTAGAAATGGCCCTGGGTATCCCAAATATAGTTTTTTTTTATCAGTCATTGGCTGACTTGTGCATTGAGGCATTTCAAAATGACAGTTTCAAATATTGCACAAATGAAAGATTCTCACCATTTAGCACCAGTTGAAAAAAGGCTAATGAGTGGGGCTCAAAGTCGGTACTGTTAAACACTTTTGTTTTCTTCATCACTCACACCAGGCAATCAACTGCTTTTTTTATCTGTAGCATGTCATCATATGACTACAGAAGCATCTCCCATCAGCCTTTATGGGAGCAGTAGATGCAAAGGGATTTGTGTCTGTGTGACTTTGCTCATTTTTAAATGGTAAAATTAACTCTAACATCTGGTGGACTGTGAACACGCATGTTTCTCATCACACGATCAATGGCAAGCGTGAGGTTTTATTTTTTTGTTTGAAAGTGAAGTTAAATATGAATGTGTCATCCATGTGTCATAGCCTGTTCTCCCATGCATCCTTGCTACATTGTATTTCTTCCTTTCATGTCTTCTGCCTCTTTTCTGTTTTTGTTTGTTTAAACGATGTTATCTTGTATCTCAATGTCCTTAGACACCTTTGAGCTGCAGAACGTTTCTGCACATATCAGCATCTTTGAATGCATGTAGTAATCTGTACAATTACGTGATCACAGAACACTTTGACATGGTACATGTATGTCAACATTTCTGTAAAATAAACCACATTGTCTATGTTAAGTCTACTAGCATATGCAGGATAATAAATAAATGTTTAAATAACTCACTTGTGTTCTGCAACTTCCATCTCCTGTCTTTACTCAAGCCTTTTCCTCTTCACAGTACACAACTGCTAAGACATTTAAAAAATGGCAAAAATGACTTAAACACATTCAAAACAAGAATCCTGGGAAGTAAATCACAATTTTCATAAAAAAATATTAAGCAGCACAACTGTTTTCAACACTGGTCATAATAAAAACATTTTCTTAAACACCAAATCAGAATATTAAAAAGATTTCTGAAAGATCATGTAACACTGAAGACTGGAGTGGCTGCTGAAAATTCTGCTTTGCCATCACAGAAATAAATTACATTTTAAAATGTATTAAAATAGAAAAAAAATGTAATAATATTTAATAATATTACTGTTTTTACTGTATTTATGTTCAAATAAATGCACCTTTTGTGAGCAAAATAGACTTCTTTTAAAAAATCTTACAGACCCCAAAGTTTTGAATGATAGTGTACCTGTGACTCTTCAAATAGTGTAGATCAAATTTCCTGTTGAGTGTAGAGAAAACAACAGATAATAAACATGATTAGCATGTAATCAAACTTAATATCTTGTGCGGTTTCACAGCCTGAGACAAAAGCAGGAATGTTTTACTAGTTCAATAAATTTGTCAATCCAAAATTAAAAAATATGACATGATAAAAATAAAAAAAGGTGGTATAATACATGAAAACTATCTTCTTGGCATATGAAGACCCCCTGCCCATCAAACACGGCCTATATATTCCTCTTTCCTATTCAAGGGTGCTTTTCCGGTTGGGTATATAAAAATAAATAAATAAATAATAATAAAAGGCCCAAAGTGTATAATCACTGAGCAAAAATGATTTCATTGTTCAGCTGTTTTATAGATACAAAATTAACTCTTATATAATATTAACATATCTTATATTAATGCAATATAACGTGTTCTAAACATCATTCAACCTTATTGCCTTAAAGGGGTCATATGAGGCTGCTAAAAAGAACATTATTTAGTGTAATAAAATGTGGTTATGCGGTTTAAGGTTCAAAAAACAAAACATTATTTTCCACATACCGTACATTATTGTTTGTCCTCTATGCCCCGCCTTTCTGAAACGCGTCGATTTTTACAAAGCTCATCGTTCTGAAAAGCGAGGTGTGCTCTGATTGGCCAGCTATCCAGTGCGTTGTGATTGGCCGAATACCTCAAGCGTGTGACGGAAATGTTACGCCCCTTACCATACTATTGATGCCGTGTCCGGCCGGAGCTAATATAGAAGAAAGTACAGAGTGACGAGAGATATAAAAACATTAAAACCCACTTTGAAGACGGGCATTTGTGGCATCCAGTGCGGGACATAATTCCGGAATATGGCTTTATACTGTCTTTTTACACGTTGCGTTGCAATGCATCACGCCGCGTAAACATAAAACAATGTCTGCATTTATGATCAGAGAAATTACAAACAACAAGCGCTACTATACACTGCCCAAAACTCGCGTTTGAATCGTCAGTGGCAAATTCTTTAATATAAAAAAAACTTACTTACAGTCTGTGAGTCAGAACAGCCGGCATTGTAGTCTACTCTACCAGGATCAGGAAACAGTTCTCCATAAAATGTGCAGCACACATCTGAATATTTGGGTTGAAGTGTTCTGGAACGTGTTGTAAATAAACTTAACCACTGATTTCTAGTTGGTCCTCTTTTGGAAGGCACCCAAACAAAGTAGTTTCGCTTTCACAACGAAACACACACAGCATCACAAGGAGCCTTAGAGTGAGGAATGGCGGCCAGCGGGCTTGAGAACGGCGCAGCCGGCACATTCGACGAAGCAGCGGCCGGCGGGCTTGCGGCAAACACATGTGACGACCCCGGGCTGGACTCCGCTTCATCCACAGTGAAAGCCGATCCGGCGATCCACAGCGCAAAGTTGTTGTATTTCCTCAGCGACCAGCACGGATCAGCTTCAGGCATGACGATTTCCGTCATCTTTTGGAAGGCCAAACAAAGTAGTTTCGCTTTCACAACGAAACACAAAGCGCCTTCACGACATGGCGGCGGCGGCAACAACAATACTACAGCGAGAATAAAAGTTACGCCTTCTTTCTTTGCGTGAACATTTGGGAGGCGTTATGCAAATCTTCCCACATCGTGACGTAGACATTTGGGGGTGTGTTAGAACGAGCCGTTTTAGGTAGGTGTGGATGACTCTGAACTTTTATAAAGAATATCTCTTTGGATTTGAGACTTTAGTCTTTGCAACTTTACAGATCTTCTTTATGCACCAAGAGCTTGTAACACTCCAAAGAGAAAGAAAAAATTGAAATCGCATCATATGACCCCTTTAAAGTTTGAAGCAACGGTTGTTGAGTACTCTGTATATTTTAAAATGCATTTAACATCTTTTAGCAAAATCTGACAAAATGTGGCAGAATTACAGAAGTGAATTCCACACACAGTTGGAATTCCACACCTTTGGTTTTCACCCTTATCTGAGCAAATTCCATCCTTCATCTAATGCCAGGGTTCAGTATAGCAAACGTGTTCATTGAACTAGTGTGACACCTAGTGTTGGTTAAGTTGCCACACAGATTTTTCTCTCAGTCTTTGAGAGAGTGAATAGGAAAATAATATAGGCTCATTTATAAATATTTAAAAGAGAATACCTCTGATAGTAAAGAGGAATCTTAAATAATAAAAAATAGTAACGAGAATATCTATGTGCTTATAGATCATTTTAACAGCAGACTTGTTCCTATTCTAAATTTATTTAGTTATGTTTTCATCTGAAACATTTAAAGTAAATCCTCGTTTTAAAGCGAATTCAGCGATTTTATTGATTATTTATTAAGGTTCTGCTTTTAATGCAGTGTGTATGTTTGTCTAGAGTACTATTTATGTATATAATACATAGTAGTATAATACATAACTGTACATAATGTATATAATGCATAGGTAGTACCTAGGATAGCAAAGTCCACTAAAGGAGGTAGAGCTTTTCGCATTTGGCTCCCAAACTCTGAAATGAAAACGTTTGGGGTTCAGACACACTCTCTTTGTTTAAATCTAGATTAAGGACACATCTCTTTGGCCAAGCATTCAAAAAATAAATCTCATAATTTTGAACTGCAGTTATATCTGATCAAATGCAAATTATTATTCTTTAGTTTGGGTTAAACAAATCAATTTGCTTGGTTGGAACAGCAGCTACACTAATTATGTCTCCATTTGCACATCCGTGGTAACTAGGTCACAAGCTTCAGTCTGGATCCAGAACTCCTGAGAAGAGATGATGCCAACCCTGAAAAAACATACAGAACTACCAAACTTTGCTAAAAGTTTGATTGCATCATATAATAACTTCTGTTAATAGTGTTCATCGTCTGTTTACGTCTTTAATTGATTTTTCCGTACATTCCTGCCATATGTACATTAACTGACAGCACCACTGATAAGATTACCAATAAATATTGTAGAAACTGAATTGCTGTAAAGTTGCTTGCAACGATTGGTATCGTGGAAAAAGCGGCTATACAAATAAACTTGAATGAATTTAATATAACATAGAGTGTATAGAGGTCAAACATTCATGAGCTCTGAACTTAAGGAAGCAGCAGTGACAATTCTCATTGGCTCATTTTTTGAAGGCAATACTAATTGTTCAAAGGGAAGGAAAATGTATTAATTAAAATGATACAAATACAATAGATTATTTACACACGCTACGTAACTTAAATATGATTGCTATAACTGACAGGTTGGAATAGCTACATTATGGACCGGAACTTACACTGTATGGTCAATTCGTCTATTGTAACTAGATTTCAGAAAATTATCTTCTCCTCCAATTCTTTAATTTGATCAGAAAGATGTAAATTTTAGATCAAAAAACCACCATACACACTACACCAATCAAATAATCAACAATCCAAGGCTTCTCTGCTGTACTTTTCCCACCAAATGATGATCCTGTTTCATGCTGGAACTAATGGAGCTTTTCACTGCATGGTTAGGGCCACGGTATGGCTCGGTACGGTCACCTTTTGGGGGGTTTTCCCACTGGGTTCTACAGTACCTTGCGTACTTTTTTTCGTGCCACTCGGTTGGGTTCCAAGTGCAACCCGTACCGTTACCAAACGTGACGTGCCCGTAACTCTGCTGATCACGATTGGCACGGGAGATAGAGACACACACAAAACACCAACAGAACTGCTAATCTAAATCAGCACAGCCATGCGACCAGGATCGAACGCCAACGGTTTTTTGAACGAGCGCAACCTTTTGTACCAACCCAAAAAGTGGCTGTTCGTGTCGGTTGATGAAGTACAGACGCTGCTCTCGTGATAGAAGAGGAGCGGATCCAGCGAGAGCTTGATGGGGCGAACCGGGGAATGAACAAGTTTATCAGGGGTAGCCCCGGCAACCTAAGGCGGCGCAACTATAACGAATGGAAAAAATCCCGCCCACTCGTAAAGCCGGTACGAACTGCAGTGGAACATGCAAACAAGCCGAGCCGTGCCGTGTTCACCCTACGTACTGGCGTTGACCGAGGGTCCGTACCCACGCAGTGGACAACAGCGCCATAAATGTTATAGTAGCTACTGCCGACCAGAGAATTAAACGAAAGTATATGTAAAATTAGCCTCATTGTTGAGTTACTGTGAAATTTTAGGAAAAAACCTTTTAGTTGAAGCTGCAGTCTGCCAGTTTTGCCTCTTTGTCGCCATCTCTGTTTAAAAACCTGCAATTGCAGCTTTTTGCGGAATTAATAGGTATTGCGTGGGTTTGTTGTGCTGCGCAACGGTTTCAAGAGGTGAATCTAGGTTGAGGTGAATGCTGTGGCAGTCAGCACCGCACCGTGTGGATATGTACTGTCCTCGCACTCACCAGATTCAAGCCTACGTCTTGGGGAATATATATAGATATATCTACAGTACATATATATCTATTTATATATAATATATATACTACTATACTATATATATATAATATATACTATGACCAAATAAGAATTTTAAAACGAGTGTTCACAAGTAGTTGTGCCACGGTTTGTTCTGACCAACTGAAGCGAAAAAAAACATTACAATAAATGGCGCTACAATGGGGATTTAATAGAAATTGCTCATCATGATCCAACCGTTCAAATTATTATTATTGTTATACTTTATTCTCAATTTATTAATGTTAACAACATCAGCATTTGTGACTATGAGTATAGTGTGTATTAGTTTGTAGATTTCAATTTCTGGACAGTCTAATCTCTAGTTGTAATACCATTCGAATTTCATATTAAGAAATTCTTCTAACCCAAAAAGCAAATTATGCTCCCATCGAACTGGTTTTCTTTCAAATACAAATATTTGTAATCCCAGACTGTCTGTAATCAGAAGCACATTTATAACAGGAATATAATTTAATTTCATTCACATATGTTTCATAAACACAATCCTTTCTGGATTACAATCCGCCATCAAAATGATACATTGAATTATTCTAGAGTGTGAAGAAAGGTACCAAAAGATCCTCCACCTGCAGGATCCTCACATGCGATAGCCTAGTAGTCGCGGAATTCTTTATGTTTAAAGCACGTCGAGTAATGACGCCCTCGGAAGGCTAGCATTTCCCGCGGAAAACCTACCCATGCCACTCAAATTAGAAAACATTATTATAAGCTAACCGTTGTGAATCGGGCTAAAGTAAGGCGATATTTTGAACACTGGTTGTTTATGTACTTGCTCAAATGTTGATTCCGGGTCATTTTTAACCCAAAAAAAATGTATGGACTGCAGCTTTAAGATACTGAGAAGGCGTTCGTGTTGTTGTTGTTTCCTCCGCGCCGGCAGGTGGCGCTGCGGCCAGAATTTCTCATAAACTCCGCCCGCACTACACAGTCAGCGCTCGGCGGGAACGTTTGTTTTCAACATCAACATGGAAATGGAGGGATCGTCAAATGAGATAATATCCAGCACGACTGATACAATCGATTTAACTGAAGTCGAGGGTGTTGTCCAGTCATGGGTGATCGATTATTACTTCGCGTCACTATGTCGGCTCTTTAGAGACAGATCTGCGTTGGAGTTTCGTAAAACTTTGAAACTATTTGAAAGTAATGTGTTTTGTTTTGAGTCTAGTAAATATTTGTTTATTATAATAATTAATGCTAGATGCTTTTATTTTGCTTTCATTTATTTGTAATTATGATATCATTTGTTCTGTATTCTCACATGTTGTTTATTCCACAGGTATAGTGGATGATCTTGAGTCGTGTTGCCTCAGGTCAGATCATCCCACTCAGAGAACGATCTGCTGCTTCCTTGCCAGAGCGATGGACGGGGAAGACCTGGGTAATGTCAACATATATAACAATATGTGCCAGATAATATTATGTTGTCTTTATAAGAAACGTGCTTAGCTTTACAGTCATTTTCAGTAATAGCTGGGCATACATCTACAGTGTAACTCCAAGACGCAGTGTTGTCACGGTCATGAAAAATTCAGGAAATTTGAATGATTTTTTTTTTTCCGAAAAAATGCTAACTGCTAGATCTCACCATACGTCCGGTTTGTTCATCATATTCCATTCAGACACTGGTTTTGTTTTACAAGTTTTCAGAATTATGTATAATTATGCAAATAAGCTTTAACTAATGAAATATGCACACATTTGCATGAATTTCCAGAACCGAAATCTGAACATTGGTTCAAAATGCTTGTTTCTTTTTGACATATAATTTGAGTTGTGTTTTTTTGGTACTGATTTTGAGTCTCTTTCTCTTTATCAGCCCATAAATCAGGAAATGCTGCCAACAGCCAGAGAAAAAAAATTTTTTTGCCATGTTTTTAAGATTTTTTTTTTAATACAAACTAGGCGATATATGATCAAACTCCTCTGTAAAAACCTTAAGTACATAGAGAGGAATTGGAAATGCTACTGAAGTGAAAATGTTTGACTCCTGAGGGGGGAAAACATTTTTTTGCCTGTAGTGCCTAATGGTTAGAGAGTCGGACTTGTAACCTAGTCGCGGGTTCGAGTCTCTCCGTACTGGTAGGGCTAAACCACGACTGAGGTGAGACCCTTGAGCAAGACACCAAACCCCCAATTGCTCCCCGGGTGCCGCAGCAAAAAATGGCTGCCCACTGCTCCAGGTGTGTGTTCACTGTGTGTGTGTGTGCGCACTTGGATGGGTTAATGCAGAGCACAAATTCCAAGACTCTATACTTGGCCACACGTCACTTTCACTTATAAGTATAAAAAAAAAAGTGAAAAAAAATGATGGACTGTATAACTTAATTAAAACACACTTTTGCTGTAAAGTGATGGCATTTTTGGAAGAACCTTTCTGATTTGTTTTCTAATTTTTCAGCCCATTCTTACGTTGGATTCTTAGACTATCACAAGTCTTTTAGAAATTTGATGACGCCTCATCTAGATAGATTACGAGATTTTGCAAGAATAATGTACAGTATATCACGAAAACCGAATACATTTTTTTTAAAGACAAATCTAAATGAAAGATTCAGTGACTGTTCCATCAGCTCATTCATCTTGTGTTGTGTTGTGGATTTCAGATGTCCGTTATGATCACGTTGCTCGAATCACTCCCTTGATGTCAGCGCTGCCGATTTGGGAGTCATTAAAAGAAGTGTCTGATTCAGACTTGCATGCTAAGATCAAGACGCTACTGATTGTTCAGGTATTTATGATTGAAAGTGATGGATGTTTCACGTTGTAGAGTTTGAATGGAGTTCAGTCATGGAAATGCTGTTTTCATTGCGTGTCCAAGTCTGTCGCTGTGTGTGTGAAGAAAGGAAATTCACAGTTGGCAAAGGAAACCCTGCAGTGGCTGGAAAAAGAGACTGAGATACCAGCGGTGTGTATTAACCCGTTACAGTTTAACATGCCTTTTCATGCAATGCGGCAAATCAACATCATTTTTGTGTCTGTCTTAACAGAAGCTACAAGGAAAGCTGACCACCATTGTGAGTAAGAAGGATGCATACGATCAGCTCCTGATGAACTTCACTTTCAACCAGCTGTTGGAGAACGTCGACACATTCCTCAACACGTTCAGCCAGGAACGGTCCTCTGTTTTCTTACTCGAAGTATGGGGCCTTTTTTGTTATGCTTACCAAAAAGCTAATCCACCTTACTATTAACTCTGATTTCTTTTGCTACATCCTGTGGGAAAGTCCTAATGGGCTTCATTGACTGTGGTTTCGATGTGCATACTGTATATACTGGGAATTTGCCTAATGATCTCTTAGAGTTGTGATGTTTTCCTGAGGGTGTGGAAATGGTGTAATTAGCTTCACCTTCAATACTCAATAATCACCTAATAAAGGCTCTTAAGAGTGGATTTGCCTGCCACTAACTGTTTACTTTGACTGTGATTTAAAGACTGTTTTGCTGCTTATTACCAGAAATGCTATGAAGTACTTTATTTTTTTATTTTTATTTTTTTTTTAGGCAGCATTAAAAGTGGTTCAAGCCCGTCATGAGAGGTCAGAGAAAACCTCATCTGAACAGGATGGAAGTGAAAGGACTCCATCCAGCCCAGAGTCAAACAAACCAGAAGAGTAAAACCATCTCTCTCAACTTCAAAATTTAAAACTGCAGTTGTCTGTTATTAAAATGAATTCAAATGTTATTTGTTTTGGTTCTGGTCATTCATACATGTAATAAACCACTTTTTCTTAAGTAAACTCTTTTAATTGTAGAGACTTTTTTTGTGATTTTTTTTTATTTAATATGCATTTTAGCTGAATAAAATATTTTGGATATAAATGAAATTCTTATTTGGTGTTGATGTTTCCACACAGAAATGAGGTGCAGGTGGATCCACTGGTGTTAAATATAAGGTGAGAGCCTTGGAAGTAATTTCAACATGCAAGATTTAAACCGTGCCAAACACTTTCATTATATGAATATAAACAGTCACCATAATAACTAACACCTGACAATAATCATCAGCGATTCATAATTCAAATGCATAACCTTATTATCTATCTCATATGACTTGATTTAGTTGTCTTTATTCAAATTCCTCGGATAAATGAAATAAAATCATGAAATAATTCTCTCTCTCTCTCTCTCACAGACCCAAAAGGAAACTTCTTTCAAAACAAATTCATGACCTGTGGAAACCTGAAACTGCCAAGAAAGAGCAAACCACATGCAAGAGAACCTCCATTTGCAGTATGTTCTCAGCTGGGGGATTTTGTTTGTTGTTTAATGTATATTTTACTGAATCAAAATATCAATTATCTTGTCATTTTCTATGTTGTTAAGGAAGTAGTTAACCAAAAATCTGCTCGCTCATGTCTTTCCAAATCTGTTTTTTTTTTTTTTCATATTCACCATTATTCACTGATAATCTTCTATTTTGCTCTTTATAACATCAAACATATGAATTTCTTCAAAATTATTTTTTTGTGTGTGTGTTCCACAGAAATAACATCGTACGAGTTTTGAACTTCTTTTTAAAAACTCTATGAACATTAAGTGCTTTTCATTCCTATTATTAATCTGTAACCATTTATAAATGCTAATTTTATCTACAGAGATTTCCAGGAGAAGTAGTGTCTCTTCAGAATTACAAAGCAATGTTAGTGTGACAAGCCAACTCAGGAGGGTGAGTGACTCTGAAGGTGGACATCTTCAGTGTGTGTGTGCGCATGTGCATAATAACAGCATCAATGTTTGTTCCTTTCAGAAATGGACTGCAGAAGAAGATCGGAAGCTGAAAGCAGGTGTGAGGAAGTATGGGGAGGGCAAATGGAGAATGATGCTGAATGACTTTGAGTTTGACAACCGCACCGGTGTAAATCTTAAGGACAGATGGAGAATCCTGAAGAAAATGGAAGACTACTGAGCTGCTGGCGGCTTCTGCTTTTAGTATTTAAAGATCTTTCGAATTTAAGGTTTCAGTATTTAAGCTGTTCTGATGTCAGACACTTTTTGAAGATATATTCCTGACAGTGTGTCAGGTTTCTTTGTTTTTTCTTTTTTGGTGAAATTTACATAATCCGTTTCAAGAAATTGAACTGAAAGTTCTATTGTTATGCATGTAATTTCACAAAATAAGTTTGGAAGTCAGGAACGCCATTTTGTAAATTGAAAGTAAACTATTTAGCAGAAGTATTGCTGCTGAAAAAACAAATTAAAAAGCTTTCTGTTGCTGTTTGTTAGAACTGACTGAAATTTTTACACTAGGGGTTGCAAGTGAGCCCAATTTTGCCTTTCTTTTTGTTCTTGAGATCTTTCACAGAAAGAAAGAAAAAAGTTTGAAACAATACAACTGTAAAAACTAAAGAGCTTTTAATAAATGTATGTAAGTTTATTAGGATTAACCCCTTGAGATGTACCATCTTGTTTTCGAGGGGGTCCCAAAAACAACGTAACACAATCACAGCTAAACAGATTAATAATACATCCATAAACTACGGTGGCCGAGAAGTGCAGAACAAATCACAATTCTGAAAATGAGAACAAATTACAAATGCAAGTCTAAAAAACAAAATAACAATTCAGAAAACATTATAATAAGTCAGAAAACACAATGACAAATTCAAAAACAAAATAACAAGGCAGAAAACACAATGACAAATCAGACAAACCGGAAGAGGTAGGTATAGTTTGAGACAACGCCGTTGGTTTGGGATTACTCACCGCTGACTGGACGAGACATCTGTCAATCAATGTATACAGGAAGAACAGCAGAGTCGTAGAAAGTTCGGAGATGGTATTAAAGTAGCTCAGTTTAAATGTATTGTATGAATTGCCCTTACTATGGAATAAAAAATACGGAGTGTATATTTACATTTAGTAAAAAGTGGCTGTAAAACATCAGCTCCAGTAGTGCAGATGGATAAGTGCGTGTCACTGACTTCTTGATTTTGCCAAGCTTTTTTTTCCCTCCCTTTTCAAATCTCGTGTTAGCAATGGATTCTATTTACACTAAGTGAAAATAGCAGTATTTTTAGCAATATGCTGTTTACACTAAGTGCAAATACCTATTTTCACTATGTTAAAATAGCAGGATTTCTACTATCAAGTATACTACTTGTTGCAAATAGTGGCAATTATCTGCACTTCAGTATTGTAGTACATTATAAAACAGTATGCAATAACGTATTGAGTGTAAGTTATAATTTTAATTCAAATTATTAAATGAATGCCACCTTTATTGGGACGATAAAGCCGTCCCTACACCTACCCTAACCCTACTCCATACTTTATTTTCAACTTTTTGATTATTTTCTTAATTTTTATTGAAAATAAATGCCTTTACGATGTGATACGAGATTTGAAAAGGGAGGAAAAAAAAGTTCGGCAAAAGGCGGGATCGAACCCGGGTCGATCGCGTCAAAAAACTAAAGCCAAATGCTTATCCATCCGCACCACTGGAGTTGATGTTCTACAGCCACTTTTAACTAAATGTAAATAAACACCCCGTATTTTTTATTCCATAGTAAGAGCAATTCATACAATACATTTAAACTGAGCTACTTTAATACCATCTCCGAACTTTCTACCACGACTCTGCTGTTTTTCGGCTGGTTCTTCTCTGTATACGTTTATTGACAGATGTCTCGTCCAGTCAGCGGTGAGTAATCCCAAACCAATGGCACTGTCTCAAACTATACCTACCTTTTCCGGTTTGTTTGATTTGTCGTTGTGTTTTCTGACTTCTTATTTTGTTTTCGGATTTGTGTTTTCTGACTTCTTATTTTGTTTGTCTGTTTTGTCGTTGTGTTTTCTGAATTGTTTTAATGTTTTCTGAATTGTTGTTGTGTCTTCTGAATTGTTATTTTGTTTTTTAGAATTGCATTTGCGTTTGTAATTTGTTATTTTGTTTTCAGAATTGTGATTTGTTCTGCACTTCTCGGCCACCGTAATAACACCAAACGACAAAATCACTAACTTAATTTTGAAAGAACTACCAGTAACGAATCAGCTCATGGGAAATATGAATAATTAACCATAACTAGTTATAATTAATTATTCATATTTTAGATCCTCTGTAGATATTTAGCTGACCTCTCAGGGCAAACTGTCTTGTCAATTCTTAGAATGTTAATTTCCTGGTTAAGGGAAGTAACTTCTTACTGTACAATTCTACAAAAGCTTGTAGCATAAATCTGCATGATTAAGTGACTCCAGTTAAAAGCAAACAATGAACCACGTCAAGTGTGGTACAAGTAAGGTTTTATTAACTACATACACACTTACCCTAGTCTAACATACTACATAAACACTTACACTGGTCTAACATATTACATACACACATAACTGGTCTAACATCCTACATAAACACATAACTGGTCTAACATACACACCACCACACATACAGTTGGTAGGAAAAGGGTTAAAGCTTAACTCAGTACAGAAAAGAGATATAAGGAATGAAATTTATGGAACCATTTTCATATTCAGCAGATCTACACCTGAGGAAACGTCAGATTCTTAGTTCAAACACACCTTTGTAAAAAGATGTAACTGATACTTATTGTATCAATTAATAAGACTAAGTTTGATACTTGCGAGTCTCGTCTGTCTGAAAGAGATTCCTGATGCAATCTTAAGGCCCAAGATCTTGCTGAAGTTGGTTGATGAGAAAGAACCAGTTTGTGTCAGAGTAACTTGATGAATGGAAAGGACAAGGCCGAAACCTGGCACGTAACTTGGGATGTTCTGTAGCGTTGGAACTCACATCTTCTCGGAACCTAGCAGGACCACCGACTGGGTGGGTCCCTGGTGTGGACCCACCCAAAGATTCACGCCTCTCAAGATGGGCTTGTCCAATGAGGAAGTCTGGAATCTCAAGTGGGAGTTCTGAGATACTGGGGCATTTTTATGGCCCTTTGTTTGAAAGTATGGTAATTTGCAAATGAAACTCAAATACAAATTATTAAAGACTCTTAGAACACTAATATGTTGCGTAGGTGTAAACATACAATATACACTCTCAATTAGATCATCCGAATACGAATTCATAGATACTAAACATGGTAGATTTACTTATAGTGAAAGGATGACAGGAGTGTGTTTTGATTATAAGTCTGCATAACAGTATACATTTTCAAAGACCAAATACACGATGACAATAATATACCCAATGACCTGAAGGATCATGTGTTCATTCAAAGAAAGGTTTTCCTATGAATTAATTAGTAGAAAAGTCCATTTCTACACTGCCTCTTGCCCTGGGACATGCAGGGATTTTCCCTGCTTTGCATTCTTTTTGCCAATAAACCCAGTGATATCAGCGTTGGTTGCCATGGAACCAGGGGCCTGTTCGGCTTCCTGGGGTGTTACGCATTTCGGGGGGAAGGGTTCATAGGACCTCATATGGCTTGTTAACTGAGGGGTGTTACAGAGTATTTGTTAAATCAAATGAAAAATTGTGTTTTGATTGGTCCAGACGCTACAACCCACAAATTGAAATAACAAATATGAAACAACATATACTAATCAGTGAATCCAATCAAATAAAAACCAAAAATATATATAAAGAAACAGTAACATCTTCAGTGATAGAGCATGTACAGACCAAAACAAAATATAATGCAGTTTGCTTAAACATCTTTAATGATGCAATAGTTTGAATATCTGCAGGTAAATTATTCCAGTCTGTTGGGGCTTTAAACATAAAAGCTCTTTTACCAATGTTTTTTTTTACACAAGGAACAAGTATGAACAGAACTTAATTTAAAGAAAAAGGTACACGTTGTTGTAAATAACTAGGTTATTTAAAGTAAATACATTTGAATATAAATTTAAGCCTATGAAAGTCATCTTGTGTGCAAAGTTGGCCACTGGAGTGCATCATACATTAAACAATGATGAGTATAAAAAGAACATCCCAAAACCAATCTGCAAAATCTATTATAAACTGTATGAAGTGGAGCAAGATCTGATTTTGATGCAGTGTGATAAACAACATCACAATATTCAAGGACTGGAAGTTGAGAGACAAGTTTCTTATGAACACTATATAATAAAAAATAAACAAAAATTACGAGATTGATGTAAAGTACTAATTCCAAAATATATTTTATGTAGAACATGATTAATATGTCATTTAAAGGAAAGATCAAAATCAAGCCATACACCAAGGTACTTAATAATATCAGCTTTATGCAAAGGAATACTGTCTTTACATGATACAACACAATAACAGATTTTGGACGTAAGTTTCTTTCTAGAACCAAAAATCATAATATAAGACTTATGTAATATAAGATTTTGCACTAATTTATTATCCAAAAACCAATTGTGAAAATATTAAAATAATACTGAAGAGACAACTGAATTTGTAAAGTATCAGAATTAGATACATATATGACAGTGTCATCAGCATAAATTTAAACATTACAATTATTGAAAATGAACGATAATTAACATAACTAGAAAAAAGGGGTCCCAACATTGAACCACCTCTGATGAACCAAAAAAAAACTGATTTATTCCATAAATCGTAAGTATCGATCAACTAAATCAAAAATCTTTAGATAAATTAAGAAAAATTGCACCTGTGAGTTTACCATCAGCAGCAGCTGAAAACACATCATTAGTGAACTTAAGTAATGCAGTGGTTGCAGAATGATTGTACCTAAAGCCGGATTGATATAGTGATAAAATATTATTAATACATACTGTAAGTAATTTGGAAGTTGCTTTAGATATAGAACATATAATAGATATAGGTCTGTAATTATTGAGATCAAGAACATCACCTCCCTTGTAAAGAGTAATATGTGCTTATTTCCAGATAGCAGGTAACTCACATGTAGACAAAGTTCAATAAATCAGCGAGTGGATAAACAAGAATGTGAAAAGATGATTTAAGAAACTTATTTTCAATACCATCCAATTCAACACCACTAGTCCCACTTAATTCATTAATAGCATTCTGAACTTCAATAGGCAAAATCTTCCTAAATTGAAAAGAACTACTACACGATAAAGTATCATATATAGTACCAGCATTCAAATAAGAATCAGATACTAAAGTAGAACAGACAGACGAAAAATGCTGATGAAATGAATGAGCTAGATAAAGAGTCATGTAATATTGTATTATTAACTCTAATTTGATTAATTAAATGGTTATCTGAAGCACTAAATATGTTTTTGATTTTATTCCAAAAATACTTGAGTTCTTACAATTATAGGAAAGACATTTTTTATAGTAATTAGATTTTTCATTAGTTACTTTTGCCTAATAAATTTCTCAAATGACTATATACTTCCTAATCAGCGTTACTTCTTGTCTGATGAAATACTGACCATGCCCTTTACTTAAAAAGACGAATAAATTCAGAATTAATCCAAGAAAGATGATTACCCCTAACCCTAATATTCTTCCAGGGAGCATGTCTGTCCACAACATTAATGAACTCAGTATAAAAAGTTAAACATATTGTACATTAGGAATTAAATGATATCCATCCCAATTAATAGAAATCAAATCATTAATAAATACATTTAAATTCAATGTTTTAATTAACCTAGATGGAGATTTAGGTAATTTAATTTTCCATACACAAAATAAAATAGAATGATCACTAAAGCAGTCAGTCATTACACCTACCCTTAAAAATCTATTAGGATGTGAAACAAGCATTCAATCAAGAAGGGACTGTGTTCGAGCAGTAATTCTAGTATAGGCTCAGTAATTAGTTGGGTAAGATTTAAACTATTAAAGGGTTAGTTCACCCAAAATTAAAATTAGCCCATGATTTACTCACCCTCAAAGCATCTTAGGTGTATGTGACTTTATTCTTTCAGACGAATACAGTCGGAGTTATATGAAAAATTGTCTTTGATCTTTCAGATGGTGTAATGGCCCTCAGCGGGGTGCAGTTAGAGTCCAAAGAAGTGAAATAAAGTGCATCCATCCATAATAGAAAGTGCCTCACACAGCTCCGGGGGGGTGAATAAAGTCCTCCTGTAGTGAATCGATGCGTTTTTGTAAGAAAAGTAACCATATTTAAAACGTAATAATCAATTTAATCTAGATTGCGCTCACTGTTGTACACAGAAGGAAGTCCCGTTGAGAGACGAATGCGGATGCGCAGGGGAGAGATCAAAACAAAACAAAGGTCACTAATTAGAAGTACAAAATGAGGATTTGTAAAGAAAGATGTCGGAGGATTTCGATATAAGCCACGAGGAGACTGGTTTTCATTTGCTCCTGTAAACAAACGTCGGTTTTCGCGAGACTCACACACGGAGCCAGTGCAGCACTGACCTCATACGTCATCCTCCCGGAGCTGCTTCCGTTTACAACTGTTGGCGCAAGCTACATTTAAAGTGATTATTACGTTTTGAATGTGGATATTTTTCTTACAAAAACACAACGATTCGCTACAGGAGGCCTTTGTTCACCCCACCGGAGCCGTGTGAGACACATTTTTTATGGATGGGTGCTTTTTATTTAACTGCTTTTGGACTGATGCATGAAACACCTGCTGAGTGCCATGAAACAGCTTGAAAAGATCAAAGACCATTTTTAATATCAAGGATCCGACTGGATCGCTGAAAGAAAGAAAGTACATATACACCTATAGGAGACTTGGGGGAGTTTTATGGATAATTTATTTTTGGGTGACTAACCCTTTAAGTATATTTTTCTTATCAGCCAACTTATCCAACCAAGTTCTGTAAAAATCACAAAGGTTTTGTTTTTATTGTTTCATTTTTACCAAAAATAGAATTAATTGTGGATGAAAGATGGTGGACTATAGAGCTTCCAACAGTTATGACATTTATATGAATGAAGAATTATTCTTAAAAAAAAATACGATCACAATATAAAGAGTCAAGCTGTCTGAAAAAAAAAAAGGGGATTAAATCAACTGCAAATACGAAGAACCAATACCAAGGACATAGCCAATTTACCTCCACCCTGGAGCACCTATCATACCTCATCACCTCTAAAAATGCTGGGTTGTTAAACCCAATGTTGGGTCAAAATAATGGGACAACCCAAACTGTTGGGTTAAATTGGTACATTGTTTGAAAATTAGCTTTTTGACCCTAACAGTTGGGGTCGTCAATAGTTGAACCCACCCAACATTGAGGTTAGAAACACAACCCAGCTTTTTAGGTGTATGAAAGAACATATGGTTAAGTTATCACCTGTCCAAAACACGGCATTAAGCCAATTTTCAAAGAGTGTGAACAAGATAAGGTTTGTTTAAATAACCCACACCCGAAGATAAATCAATTTTGCAACAAGGCTTTAATATTTTTTTATTATAATTTTACACAATGAATATCTTTTAAACCCTTAGATAATTCAGTCCACCTGAAAAAAATATAACATTAATAAACGCAATCTCAGACATGAAAGTAAAAAAGTAAAACTGAATACAGAAAAAAAGATGTACAGAGGGTGCAAGAAAGGGCAGATGTAAGATTAATCGTCAACAAAACAAACAACAATAAATGATGTGAAAGTGCCCCCCCCCCCCTCGCACGTTCGAGGCGCGGACAGAATTGTGACATGTAACAATAGGATATATTGTTCATTTTATCAAGGGGTTGAAGAAGCATCTCATGTTTAAATGAAAATGAAGCTGTGCACTTGTGGACAGGAGCAGTGCTGTAGTCTCTGCACTTTCCTCCATGTTCCTCTGCAGCGAGGGCTTCCCGCCGCCTGCCAGTGTAGAAGCTCATCCCTGCCAAGACAAGAAGAGTCTACCATCAGATGGCAGGTCCAAAAACCTTATTTTACGCTATGAGTGATTCTTCAGCTGTGTGGTTTACAGTTCATTTGCATTGTGTTCCATGATAGAAACTATATAAAAAAAATTCTGACATAAAATGCTGACTCTTGTCTTGCTAGGACTATTGTATAGTTTTGCATCTTACCATTCAAAAGTTTGGGGGTCTTAAGAATTTTTTGTGTTTTTGAAAAAGAGTCTCGTACACTCACCCAAGGCTGCATGTATTGATCAGAAATTATCTATTTTTAAAGTAATATTGTGAAATGTAATAACTTTAAAAAAATTAATTAGCAGTGTTGGGGGAAAGTTACTTTTAAAGTAATGCATTACAATATTGCACTACTCCAAAATTAACTAATTGCATTGCTTAGTTACTTTTAAAGCAAAGTAATGCATTACATTACTTTTGCATTACTTTTTAAATCTGGACAGGGCTTGCATGTTTGTTTTTAAAATAAAAAAAGTTCTATTTTTGGCAAATATAAAAGCCTTTTCACACCAAAAGTGAAATGAATGCGCCTCAGGCTGAAGGGAAAGTAAATTTTACGTCCGTACAGTAGAATGCAGAAGAGATTTCAACACAATTCAGCAATAAAAAAAAGACACAAATTTTTGTCTAGAGTAATTTTTGCTTATTGGTATGGTTGAACTGGATCATCAAAGGTCAAAGAAAGCAAAGACATTGATAGAATGGGATTAAATACATAAAGGATATTTTTGTTGTTTAACATTTAATTATTGCAGTTTGCGTCATATTCTAAGTTGCATTATTTTTATTCATTTTGAGGAATAATGAATCTGTGTTTTGTTTTTTTGTGAGTGAGATGAATTAAAGCATATTCATATTTATTTTAGAACTACAGTAACATCTTCTGATTTCTCTCAACATGGGGACAGGAGAGCTGTCAGTCAATAAATTTGAAAAAAAAGGTAACTTGCGTTACTTATTTGAAAAAGTAATGCGTTACTTTAAGGTAGTTACTTAAAAAAGTAATCTGATTATGTAACTTGCGTTACTTGTAATGCGTTACTCCCCCAACACTGGCTAATGAAGGTGATTGCAAAGAAGATTTAAGAGATCTCAAGCAGTCTAATCCAGGTTTTAGGTGTCACATGATCTTTCAGAAATCAGTCTGATACGCTGACTTCGTGCTCAAGAAACATTGTCTTATTATTAATGATGAAAACATTTTTGTGAAAACCCGATGCAGTTTTTTTTTTTGTTTTTGTTTTGTTTGTTTTTTTTTTTTCTTCATCCAGGATTTGTTTGGGAATATGAAGTTAAAAAGAACAACATTTATTTAAAATAAACTATAAATTTAACATTATAAAAGTATTAACTGGCAAATGATCAATTTATCCTTGCTGAAAGAAAGTATTACTTTATTCAAATAAAAAAAGCTTACTTTCAACTCAAGCTCTCCTTTGTATATAAGTACTCTATTTAAAAAATTAAAAATTAAATAAAAAAAAAACTTATGGGAGGAAATTGTTGGTCATGTTAGAAATGGACAGCACAAGATGGAAAGTCATGTAAATATAGAAGTTATTTTTACACATTCATTAACATTTTGTTTAGATTATTATACTGCAAGTCAAAAACTGAAATGTTTTTATGACCGATTTTCATATTATAAATATCTAAGTCTGGTCCTTGTAAAATAATAAAATCTACACATAAAATGTATGCAAAAGCAATGGAGACATAAAAAATGTTTTCAATCCCGTTTATAATTTGAAATGGTTTTAATAAAATTCAAGCCTGTAGTTGAAGAAACACCCATATGCCTCAGGTACTACATTAAGATTGCTAGCAATAAATCCTAAAGGTCAGAGTTCATCCGTTCACAATGGTGCTGAGGGCCATTAATATGGCACAGGAAGCCCGTAAGACCCTTTCGCAAAATGTCTGTTGTTGTTTCAGCATGAAAACATACTCAGACCTCACAATGAACTCAGAAACAGAAAAGGAAACAGGTCCTCTAACAACACTGTGGCACTATGGCTACACTACCTCTCAGCTAGGTTGCCGTCTCCTTGGCAACTCCGACTGTGGTTGTTCATCGCCGGAGATTGGCAGGCCACACAGACACTGTAGCCCTCCCTCAAGTACTGCATCCAGCGCGTGTAGGGTCTGTTCTCCACCATGCACTGCGGTGTCAGAGACTCCATCTTGAACTCCATACAGAAACTGTGGAGCACATGCCATCATCAAGTGACTTAAAAGTTTCCTTTGTGTTAATTGTGAGGAAAAAGTTATAAGAAATAGTCACATTGTGATGTTAGCACTGTTCCAATTCACAATTACAAAATACAAATGATAAGAATCCACATTTACTAGATATAAAATTGCAATTACAAGAAGTAAAGTTAAATATTAAATATTGTGGCAGTCTGTCTTTGTGGCTTAAAGTAATGACTATTTGTTGAAATGAGTAAACAGGCTTCTCATCACAAATTCTCATCACGAACAGTGTCTTTGTGCTTGTTTAATCTATGGTGATACATACCCAGCATCCATTGGGGCCCCATACAAATCATGTGTTCTGCCTTTGCTGTACTCCATTGTTGTTATGAATGCTGCTCCTGGAATTAATCCAACACAGTTGAGTTCCACCTATAAACATCTAAGTGATCAATTTTAGACCATCAAGTTAAGTGTACCGTAGTGATTCGGAATAAGACAAAAACGTGGTTTGGAAGATGAATTCATGATGTTCTCGCTCATTATATACATTTTGCAAATTTTAAACACAGAAAAAGTTACATAGTGCTGCTTTAAAGTAATAATGTAAAAAAAATTAACTTTAAACTACATTTTAATTATTGTTTTAAAATAATTGTTGATCATATGCTTAAGAAGTACACTTATTTTTATGTGTTTACTAATCTACCTACTAAAGTACTTGATATATTAACTGTACTGTGTTTTTTTAAACATGTATAAATTGCAACTTCATCATTACAAATGTGTAATACTAATTACAAGTGTATACATACAATTAGAAAATAGAAATTACTTTAAAGTAGTTTTAGTTTACTATAAATGTTGTCAGTACATTCGGAAGCACACTTTACAAAGACAATAGAAGTAATTATGAAATTACATTGAAAGATGTACATAAGTCCATTTAAGTGGGTCAAAAAAACCTTAAGTTCAACAATCTGCATTTATTATAAATGCAAACTATAATACATTTTCATTTAATTGTAAATAACATGCGATTAAATGTCTGAAACATAGCATTCAGTATATATTCTTTTAAAATATATTATTCTATAATAAGTACTGCCAGTTTATCAAGGGCTCTTTAATTTGGGCCTAAAATATAGCCTATGTTGACTCAGATTCATACCTTGCACAGAAGCGCAAAACTGTCCCTGGCGGTCCTGATACTCCATGCATCCGGCCTGTTCCTCCAGCCTTGGACAGGCCTGTCCGCTGTTTTGGGGCAGTCTCTGAACGCTGCGTCTCCGGACCCGGAATGAGGGCTGGCAGTGCTGAGCGCACCCGCTCCAGTGACTCCACTCACTCACTACACACAGCTGAGCTACAAACACAACCCACAGGTGAGAAGTGGGACCAAGATCACCAGGTTTTTGACAGATCTACAGTACTTAGCAGTTCAAACCAGTGGGCCCTAGCAAACCTCCAAGGGATCCTTGATCCAAGATGTCTTATTTTAATTCATTAAAGAACCAGGATTCCACCAGTCTTGAAAAATCTGGATATCTGAGGTAGTCTCATTTAAAAAAAAAAAAGTGTGTAATGTGATTAATTAATCAAATTAAAAAGCAATAAAAAAAAACATTTATCCAGTAAATCACAAACAATTTATGTGGCCTACAAATATTTTTGTAGACAGTGGAGGCCTTGGAGTCAAAAAGGTTGAGAACTACTGGTATATAAATATTAATTTGATGTTTGTGTCATGTTGTGACATAGCAAACAACTTATTTGCATTATTAGTGCTATAAAAAATTTAATGACTCAGGCCTACAACAGTTTTTCAATGGCATTGCATTAACGGTGAGTCGGTGTAGATTTGACAGCTCAGTGTAAAAACAAACACTGCCCTGACAGATCTGTGTAGGATACATGACAGATGACAGAGCTGAATCGGTTTTGCTCAATATTTTTTGCATTTGACAGCTAATGCATTGTTACAGTATGAATGCTTTGATACTGACTGCTCTTGTATAAAAGGAAGAAATATTGTCCTAAAATATAAATTCCTCCACATGCCAATAATCAATTATTGTCTTATGAAGTGAAAAGCTGCATGTTCATAAGAAACAAATCCATCATCAAGGCATTTCGACTTTAAAGGTGCTGTATGTAATTTTTTTGACTGTACTAAAGCATAAAAACACCATAATACATTTGCAGATATTCAGTAAAACATGCTAAGTATACATAATTGTTTCTCTGAAAAATAACGCAACCAGCTATTCTACGTTGAAAATGTGTATTCTGTGTCGGAATGGCTGTTTTTGTTTCGGTCTGTGTGATTCCACCTACTTACAGTTTACCCAATAATATTTTGACAGCCTGGGTTGCCAGTTTGCAGAAAACCCAGCGTACTGCAGCCATGGTAGTGAGCAAACAAACTGGGTCAAATATCGCAGACTCTACCCAACTAAAGCTACGACATCTACCTAAAAAGCTCATGACCACAGGCAAATCTTAAAACACGGCTAAATCAACTCATTATTTTACAGGATTGTTGCCTTCCATTGTCAGTTGAGCGTCGTTGTGGTGGATTCCAATTAGACAACCCATGTGGGCATTGGTGAGGACAGGATGGAAGGGGGCGCGGAGATGAAAAACAAGAGTTTGATGTCGAATGAAGTACTCATTTCATCCACTAGCTGTCATTATTACATACTGCACCTTCAAACTATTGCTTCTGGCCAAAATACCAGTCCATAATCCATATGCTTCCTCTGGTGGAAACGTCACCACTGCCACCGACAAGTTGGTGATAGAACGGTTTTTGGACTGTTTACAATTCTTCTAAAGGTTGATGATCTGTGCATATCTCTCTCCTGATTCAGACAAGACGACGTTTTCACTGGAGAAGAAATATTATGGATAGATGACTCTATGAATTCATTTGTTTATTACAGACACGCAGCTTTACACTTCACAGGGTTGTGTGAGGTACTTGATGATTATTGTGATGTTTTTATCTGTTGTTTGAACTCTCATTCTGATGGCACCCATTCACTGCAGAAGATTATACATTTTTCCTCCAACTCGCAATGAAGAAGAAGAAAGAACAATATCGCATCTTGGATGCCCCGAGGGTGAGTAAATTTTCAGCAAATTTTCATTTTTTGTGAACTATTGCTTTGACTGAAAGTCATACATTAAATATTTGTAGTTTTAAAAATGCATTTGTCACATCATTGTAGCCTACTATTTAAATGAGCTGCATTAATGTATAAAATCTATCATTTTAAATCTATACTATTTAAAATATGTACTGGTAAATTCGTATGTACTACTGTTATAGAAAATAAATGTTATGCCCAGTAATCTGCCCAAATATTACTGTACCACATACCTGGACACTCTGTTGGGTAGTCAAAGCAACAGTCTTTCGTCTTTAAACACCTCTCATCACAATAACACGTCCCATAGACACGGTCCATCCTCCAGTCCATAGTGACACAGGTGAAATCTGTGCCTTGACAGCACCTTCCTCCTGAGCATCCCCCTTCGGCAAACTGGTACATCCCAAAAAGAGTGGCCACCACCAAAACGGCACTCTGAACCACTGACAACAACCCCATCATGTCCAAAAAGAACTCTATGCTCCCCCAAATAGTCTAAAATGACAAAAGTCTCTGTTACTGTCTTTGGTTCCTCTTGAAGTCAATGTCACTGGTCTCATTGCTGGAGAGGAAATGAACCTGTCACAGGTGAAGTCATGCTTGCCGGAGGAATCCGTGACCTGGAATTCCTGTGGCCGCACAGCTCTTCTGTTTGCCCAGAGAATAAACGTGCTTACAGAGAACTAAGGCTGAAAGAAAAGAGCACTTCTGTGGCTATCAGAGCAGAGGAATTGAATGTCCACCCCTAATCTGTCTGTAAAATCCATCTAGAGTGTCTCTGCCCTTGTTCCAGCACACAAAAGTGGACGAGGTAGAGAAAAAGAGAGGTGGGGAAATGTTGTTTGAGTGAAGGGTGTGTGAGAGCTCTTCTCTCTCTCGCTGTACTGCTCTTTGGCCGCTGTTCCCTGTTGTACCACATCAAACTGATCTCAGATCAGTGCCCAGGCTGTTTCCACCGGACAGCAGAGGCTTGAACAGCAGGGAAACAGTGGGAGGAATGTGAACATTTGGCCTAGCTCCAGTCTCCAGAGCCTGGGGCAACACACGGCCCTGTTGCTGTCACATCACCCTGCTTCTTCATATCAAGTCCACAAAAGCAGACCGTACATGACTGCATCCACTTCTGCTATGCAAACGCCCATAGAGAGCCTCCATGTTATGCTTGGTAATTAACTGTGGTATGTCTGCGAGGTTTCCTCTTTGGAGTGATGGAAATGTGATTAGGTGAGAGAATTAAGTTATTGAATTAGTTCTTATCTAATCAGTATACAACAATAACTGAATCAAAGTCAGGATTTGAGTGTGGGTTTATTTGCAACAGTTCAAAGTCCACATATAAACCAGTTTACAAAGTCAAACTGCAATAAAAGTGGAACTAGAAAGTTCAGACATTCAAAAAAGCCAACAGGATGCATGGAATAGATTGGAGGGGTGTGTGTGTGTGTGTGTGTATATACAATGTATATACAATTTTGGAGGTGTTCTGAGTGATTGTCAGCATTGCTTGGGAGTTCGAATGGTTGCTAGGATGTTTATGATATAATTTTATGTGCTATAAAGTAGCAAACATCACACAAGGCTTGAAAATGTGGATGTTGAGAGTATGTTTTTGTCTATGCTTGGGTGAGACTGCTGTCCCTGCACAGGGAACTCAGCCTAATCATGAGAGGAATGAAGGGCTGCTCATGCACAGAGAGCAGGAAAAAGGCAAAGACGGGATATTAGTGAGAATTAACCTCTAGGAGATCTGTTGTGACTGTCAGCAGCTTTGATTGTTCACTGCAACAAAGGTGCAGATTCAAGCAAGAGTAACACTCTTTAACATCATCATCAAACCACAGGAAATGACATCACTTCTCCAATGGCATTGCTGCAAATGGAAAAATCATGGGAACTGTTCCTCAAAGTAAACACATAAAAACACATTTGTATCAAGCTCATCTAGCATCAGCCATCTATTTTATTATAACATGCAGTTGAGAAAACATTGAGAATTAATTTCCTTTCAGGGCAGGTTTCCTTTCAGATGGTTGTGCAGCCAGGGGCGCCGCTAGCAATTTTGGGCCCTATGAAAGAATATGAGGTTGGGCCACCCACCACACCAAACATGCATACAAGCCAACCTAGCAATTCAAAATCTTTGATCTGCAATTTAACAATATTGACCTATTACTTTTGCTATTGCGTTTGACCATTCGGTATCAGTAACATAATTCATTCATAACCTTTTCTATGGACAGACTTTCTGTACCACACTATTCTGCTGCTATGGAATGAGTTTGACTACTTAATCAGTTATATTGATAGAACTGCTTCACTGGGGCAAACAAAAAAATCCTAAAATAATAAATAGGATACCCCATAACACCAGCATTTCCAGCAGTATCCAACATTTCTCAATCATGATCTTACTCAGCTAAATGTGACTATTAGCTTAACAGCTGTATTCCTTGTTTGCTAGCTACCTATGCGCATACAGCATACAATGTTAAAAATGTTCTACATTATGAACACTGTAAAAAATTATTGTGATTTTAACAGTAAAATACTGTAAAAATGCTACAGTAAAAACCTGTTAACTGGTTAACAGTAAGTTTCCATACTATATACGGTGAATAAATGTAATTACATTTAATGTAATTTTACAGCAAAATACTGTTAAAAATACAGTTTTTGGAAGTGAAAAAAAAAGTAATTGTATAATTTACAGTGAAAAACCAAATTGACACTCCCAGAATTCCCAAATTTTCAAATTTTATGTTTTTTTGTTGAAATAACATGTTTCTTCTTATTTTTTTCTGATCAGTTTTGTATATTAGGGTTGTTAAATTAATGTTTATTGCATTATTTCAGTATCATGTGTGTCACCATGATGGGGTTTAGTGTTTGTGTGAATGACACTGTGCACCTTCTATATAGAAGTATTGCCCTCCTCAGCTCGTAGAAAAGCTGTTTCATCATGTGACTTTCTCATCACCACCAGTTTTTGGTGGTTATCAGTGCATTACAATGGTTCAAAACAGATATATACCCTTCAATATGTTGGCTTATTAACATAACATCGGTTAATGAAATATGGTATTTTATTGTGAATTTAAGTTAAGTCTGTAAAACCTAAAATGTTGCTACCATATTATTTACGGTGAAGTTCGGGCAACCACAGTTGCTGGTATTTTACCGTAAATGTCACAGATTTTTTTTTACAGTGAACCTTAATCCAAAAACCTTTAGCTTCATACACTGTAGTTTGTGACCCTGCCTGTGGAAACCCAGCTAAAGTATTTTTTTTTTTAAACAGTGGATGAGTAATTCACTCCTTGATTTGCTTAATAAAAGCCTCCTTTGAGATCGTTTTGACAGACATGTTTATTGTGTATTATTTTCAACGTGTTTATAGCTAAGTTTAGTGTGTCAAAGTAGAAGCGGAGCCGAAATTCGCGTGCAGTGTATCTGGTTGCCATTACAACGTCACGCCCTTCCTGCTGCTGTTCTATGTAATCAGAGTGTGAATTTGTAGATTTTCTATAGCACAACTAAAATGTGTTTAAAAGTGCGACTGACCAAATCGTCCGGCTCGGTTTGCCCCCCTCGAACTCGAAGACATCTCTAATTTGACAGTTTACCATCTGATCTCACTCAGTGACTCTAGGTTACATAGGACGGGACGAAACCATGCAGTGAATGGGGGGAGATAATTTTGCCGGAAATGCAGAAATAAGCCGTAATTTTGTTTTATTTGTAATTCTTTGGTAGATACATTTATAATTTCTATTACATTACTACTACTACTGTTACTACTAATAAAACAGATCTCTGGGGGCCCCAAAAGTGTGTGGGCGCTTAGAATCGTCCTAACTTCCCCCCCCCCTTAGCGGCGCCCCTGAGTGCAGCAAGTACATTTTTGCATAAAAAACACTGTATTTATGTGGCTGATTCCCCTGCTGTCCCTTGAAACTTGCTCTGTAGAGTCTGAAAAACAGGTTTGAATGGACTTTCCGCATTAAGCATGATTAACTGCATTGTGATGCATTGTGTGTGTAAGGGTGGTTAGTGTTTATGGTGTATAAGTGAAGGAGAGTTATGTGGGGTCATGTCAGTGTTATGCATACCACAGCCCCCTGAGAAAACCATCCTGGATACAAACGACCAATGTGGATACCAAACCAATGCAAATAAACACTCAGTTAAACCAGCCCCATAGCACTGGTGCCAGATCACCCCTAAATATGACGATTCATTTACAAAGATTTCACCCATGCTAATATATATAGCTGTTTATGCATTTTCATCTACACTACTGTTTAAAAGTTTGTGGTTTTTGAAAGAAGTTTCTTATGCTCACCAAGGTTACATTTATTTAATTAAAGATACAGTAAAAAATACATTTTTGTGAAATATTGTTACAATTAAAGCTATTTTAAAGGGGTCATATGATGCTTTTTTAAAGATCATTATTTTGTGTATTTGGTGTAACAGAATATGTTGACATGTTTTAATGTTCAAAAAACACATTATTTTTAAAATACTGTGCATTATTGTAAGTCCTCTATGCCCCGCCTCTCTCAAACACTTCGTTTTCTACAAAGTCGCTCCTATGACAAGCGCAGTCTGCTCTGATTGGCACGCTGACCCAGTGCATTGTGATTGGTCAAACACCACAATCATGCGTCGGAAATGTAACGCCCCTTAACAAAATCGCGAGCTTCAGCTTTCAAAGTAAATGTAAAGACAGAACCAGAAAGGGGAGCAGAGTCGCGTAACAGACACAGTGATGAAGCTGGTATGTGTGCAGTACACAAAGCCACGGTTAAGACAGCGACTCCACGTGTGATCCTCTCTCTCTCTCTCTCTCTCTCTCATTCACACACACCCCCCACCAACAACACACACCATGAGTGCGCACGCACGCACCCACACACACACACACACGATGCGCAAAAAAACTCCGCATTTGAACAGTCAATAAAAAATACTTAAACTAATAACAAAACAATAGCTGATTCAGAAGTGACAAGATTGTCATAGCAAAGTCAGAATGATCTCCTCTCCTAGGTTCACGAAACGTTAAAATAAATGTCGTCCATAAAATGCATTGCTGTTCCGTTGTAAGTGATCTTAAAGATTCCTAAATGCATCTACTTTCGGAAGGCCAAATAACATGCTTTTGCTTTCGCCTAGAAACACACATTACTCTTGACAGAGCTGCTTAAACACTAACTGTGGTTACTGAAACCACGCCTTTTTTCTTTGCGTGAACATTTTGGGCGGCATTATGCTAATATTTCCAAATAGTGAGGTAGATATGTTGGGGGCGTGTTAGAACAAGCCGTTTAAGGTAGGCGTGGCTGACTCTTAACTTTTATAAAGAACTTTTATAAAGAATATCTCTTTGGTTTTTGAGACTTTAGTCTTTGCAACTTCAGGATCGTATCTATGCACAATCAGCTGGTAACACTCCAAAGAGAAAGGAAAAAACTTTAAATCGCATCATATGACCCCTTTGAACAGTTAGATTTATACTGTATTTTATTCCCGTGTTAGAAAAGCTCAATTTTCAGATTTGATGCTCAAGTAATGTTTCTTATTATCTATAACTGTTGAAAACAGTTATGCTGCGTCATGTTTTTGTGGAAATTTTTATTAATTAATTACTTTATTAATTTATTTATTATTAAAATATTACTATATTATTATTTAAGAATTGAATTCACCTATTTAGATTTTTTTTTAATCGTACTGACCCCAAACTTTTGAAAAAGTGTAAACTTATATTGTGTAAATAGACTAAAATGTTAACAAGGATTTATTTATTATTTTAATATTAATATTATTATGATTACTATTTAATGAATTTTAATTCATCCTGTTTAGAATTTTTTTTTTTAATTCTTACTGACCCCAAACTTTTGAAAAAGTGTAAACTTATATTGTGTAAATAGACTAAAATGTTAACAAGGATTTATTGAAGATGTTTATTTCCAAACCAATGTGATTAGCTTTTATATTGTCACTACTAAATCCAAAACAATTTATCAAAATACTTTTTGGTAAATATTTGCTTTATATTAATTTGCAGCGTATCTTTTCTCCATATTAGAGTAATGTTAGATGTATATAAAAGCAAAAATATGTATTTCACTTGAATTCAGATTTATTTCTTTTTTATTATTTAATTTAGTTTGTTTATAGTGTCCATAATTAATGAGCATTTGTTCAGGTTTCCAGAACTTCCTCTTCACTCAGTTTCCATCTGTTACAGTCTGATGGCTTGTTGATAGAGTGACTCAGCTCTTGGTTATGTAGCGAGCATCCATGCAGACAGCCGTTTCTGTTTGTCTAAGGTGCAGGTGTGCTCTCAATGTTGACAATGGACAGAACAGAGAGTTTGTTTTTCATGCACATCTGAACCAGGGTGCATAGAGAGAGAGAGCAAAACTGTACTCTGTGACAGAATTATGTTTGCCAATAAGATTTCAGAACAACATCGGTTCAGCCATTTTTAAAGACACATCAGTGGAACAGTGACCCCTGCTATCTCGCATCAGGCGATTATGATTAACTCTCTGATTAACTCTCACAGCTCTCACAGTGGACTGATTTTCAGAATCTAGTTCCAGTGAGGTGTTACTCATCATTAGCACATGAGGGAAGGTTGTAAAGCTGTACAGGATGTTCTCTGACCCTGACTAAAAGTAGTGGGTCAATGTCAGTATGTCCAACCTGCAACTGTTATTTCATCAATAAATAAATAAAAATAAGTGGAACAGGAGGAGTAAAAGTGTGATTAGTTAAATCTCATTTAAACGCATATCCTTGAATAGTGCAAGACTAATGCAAATCTTTGATTCAGAACACAAAACTTTCAAGTTCAAGTTCGTAAATTATAATTATGACAAAATTATGAGATGCTAATTCTTTTATATGAGGTTAAAAATAAAAAAATTAGGACATAAATGTCAAAATTATTAGATAAAAAGTCGTCAAAATACAAAAGCCAAGTCGAAATTATGACATAAATAGAAATTGAATCCAATTCATATTTATGAGACAAATTGAAATTGAGTCAAAATGATAAAATAGTAGAAATTTTGATAAAGTTTGTAACAGTGATGTAAAAAGTCAACATTTGTCATAATTTTGACTTTTTGTTATATCACATTCTATCTCATAATTGTGACTTAGTATTCATAATTTGGACTTTTTATGCCATAATTATGACTTTCTGTCATGATTATGATTTACCAAATCATTTTGTTCCTTATGTGGTGGAAATGGGCTAATAATATGCCATGCCAACTTCATGCCAACAATCTCAGGACCAAAGGAAATTGAATTCTATTGATTTGGATTGTTTAAATTCAGGATTAAATGTCATTAACAACTTATTTTACTAGTAAAGAGTAAAACAGGATATTCAAAAATGAGTAAATAATGTAGGAGCAGGACCGGAGCTGATTTTATCTGCCATGAACTGTTTGAATTGTGGCCTCTGTATGACAGGTGGCTGAAGGGGAAGGGTTGAAAAAATAAGAGGACGTGGTGATGTAAAACCAAAATTGAAGTCATTTCCGAAGCAGAGCAAGTTATTACATTTTGATGAAAGAAGACAAGTTTTTTTCCTTTGGAAAAACATGCACCAGTGAATCCTTCACAATAAGACCAGAACACAAGTCTTAAGAAAGTAAAAAGTAAAGGTCAATTTTGATTTGTTGACTTTAAAAAAAGAAAAAAAAGCAGCTTTAGTTTGACATTTTATGTCTCACTATAATCTATCTGAGAAATGGATACTAAAGCAACTCTAAAAGGTCTCTTATGTTTTATACTGGACATATTAATGTCACCTGATATCAAAGACATTCTTTGAACTGGACTTCTGTTGTTCGTTCTAACCGTTCTATTGAGCTAACCCTCAAAACTCTTGCCAAATCTGGGTCTTTTGATTTGTGGATTTGGCTGTGTTTCGGTTTGGCTTGGGTACTGTCTCTATTCTCAGATTCATGAAGATAGAGGAGGACACTGTCTGCTCTCTGTGAGTGAACTTACTGAAGTATATCATTACCATTAACTTGACCAGGTCACATTCCTTTCCAGTGCACAGAAACCTCATGTCACTGGTGGTCATTTTATGGACCACAAAAGCCAAATATATTGTATGATACACAAAAGGGGCACATAAATACATTTCATTTTAATTTACTCCACATCCAAATGTCTTACAGTTCATCCCTTTAAGTATCTAATCATAGGCATTAGTTTTCAACTACTGTACACTTAAGACAAGTAACATTTATAAGGGCTCTAACCTGTAGGGTTTGGAAGTCAGCCTGATTTGGAGTGAGTTTAAACAAGCTGAGCTGAAGTGATAAACCTACAGTACTGTTTTATTAAAGGACTCTTTGTTTACTGTTTGTTCCAGGTCATTTTGATTGACTAAAGCTGAAAGCCGATGTACAAACCCAATTCCAAAAAAGTTGGGACACTGTACAAACTGTGAGTAAAAAAGGAATGGAATAATTTACAAATCTCATAAACTTATATTTTATTCACAATAGAATATAGATAACATATCAAATGTTGAAAGTGAGACATTTTGAAATTCCATGCCAAATATTGGCTCATTTTGGATTTCATGAGAGCTACACATTCCAAAAAAGTTGGGACAGGTAGCAATAAGAGGCCGGAAAAGTTAAATGTACATATAAGGAACAGCTGAAGGACCAATTTGCAACTTATTAGGTCAAAACATGATTGGGTATAAAAAGAGCCCCTCAGAGTGGCAGTGTCTCTCAGAAGACAAGATGGGCAGAGGATCACCAATTCACCCAATGCTGCGGCGAAAAATAGTGGAACAATATCAGAAAGGAGTTTTTCAGAGAAAAATTGCAAAGAGTTTGAAGTTATCATCATCTACAGTGCATAATATCATCCAAAGATTCAGAGAATCTGGAACAATCTCTGTGCGTAAGGGTCAAGGCCGGAAAACCATACTGGATGCCCGTGATCTTCGGGCCCTTAGACGGCACTGCATCACATACAGGAATGCTACTGTAATGGAAATCACAACATGGGCACAGGAATACTTCCAGAAAACATTGTCAATGAACACAATCCACCGTGCCATTCGCCGTTGCCCTGCTAAAACTCTATAGGTCAAAAAAGAGCCATATCTAAACATGATCCAGAAGAGCAGGCGTTTTCTCTGGGCCAAGGCTCATTTAAAATGTACTGTGGCAAAGTGGAAAACTGTTCTGTGGTCAGACGAATCAAAATTTGGAAAACTGGGACGCCATGTCATCCGGACTAGAGGACAAGGACAACCCAAGTTGTTATCAGCGCTCAGTTCAGAAGCCTGCATCTCTGATGGTATGGGGTTGCATGAGTGCGTGTGGCATGGGCAGCTTAAACATCTGGAAAGGCACCATCAATGCTAAAAAGTATATCCAAGTTCTAGAACAACATAAGCTCCCATCCAGACGTCGTCTCTTTCAAGGAAGACCTTGCATTTTCCAACATGACAATGACAGACCACATACTGCATCAATTACAACATCATGGGCTGCGTAGAAGGATCCGGGTACTGAAATGGCCAGCCTGCAGTCCAGATCTTTCACCCATAGAAAACATGTGGCGCATCATAAAGAGGAAGATGCGACAAAGAAGACCTAAGACAGTTGAGCAACTAGAAGCCTGTATTAGACAAGAATGGGACAACATTCCTATTCCTAAACTTGAGCAACTTGTCTCCTCAGTCCCCAGACGTTTGCAGACTGTTATAAAAAGAAGAGGGGATGCCACACAGTGGTAAACATGGCCTTGTCCCAACTTTTGAGATGTGTTAATGCCATGAAATTTAAAATCAACTATTTTTCCCTTAAAATGATACATTTACTCAGTTTAAACATTTGATATGTCATAAAATATGAATCATGAATAAAATATTGAAACTTCCACATCATTGCATTCTATTTTTATTCACAATTTGTACAGTGTCCCAACTTTTTTGGAATCGGGTTTGTACAAAAAAATAAAAAATAAACATCACCCTCAATAAATCAATACCATCTTAAACAAATAATAAATAATTTGATTCATAATGATGATAACAACAAATCCAAACATTGCCTTTAAATTTTTTTTTATTATTAATAGTAATAACAACAAACCCTCTAAAATCATTTATTGATTGAATAATAATATACAAACTTATAGAATTCATTACAATTTTAAACAATTAAATAATTTAATTCATTAATTACTAATAAAAAAACAACCCTCTTTGTTTAACATTCAAGTCTATTATAATTATATACAAATACATATATATTGAGTGTGTCGGTAGTATGACTTATGTCAATCATTTAATATCATAACTTTAAAAGAAAGGTCAATATATCTTCGCATTGCAGGTGGTTCCTGTAATGAAGTCTTGAAGCCAAAAATACATTATCTCTCTTCTCTCTGACCAGAATGTGCCAACCTAGTCTTGAACCAAATCAACCTGGCCCTTTTCCTTTCAACAAAAGACACTTTGGTGTAGAATGGAGCTCTCCCACGCTCTCCAGGAGAACCTGCACAAAGATGCAGCCTCCCACCCGAGTTCAACTACTGCTGTATCTCTAATGTAGTTTATTATCAGCTAAAACATACAGCAGCCATTTGTTTGCGATTGCTATTGGCTGATATATGAGGCTATCAAATCTATCAATCAAAAAATTATACACTTAGAGAGTTTATATTATTTTATAATGCAGTTCTTAACTTTTAGATATTGTTGAAAGAATTTGTTTCTTTGACAAAAATATGTTTTTTTGGATTAGATCAAGTACTCAAGGCAGTACACAAAGCATAACGTTTTTTCATATATGCAACACGACTTAGAAAACGTATATAAGTGCTATAATTCCATCATCACTGTAGTTTAAGGCAATGTTAAGGCAGTTATTCTTGGCGAATACATGATACACTTTCATGTAAATTTGAATTTAAATTCAACAATCCCTGATAGTTTTACATCAGGAATGTAAATGGTTGCTACAGTCATCGTTTCATTTCATTTCAGTTACAATATAGTGGTTGCGCTACAACACTGTACCTCTCAAGTTTTTCTCCTTGACTTTATTTACTCCATCTTGGCACAGTTGTGATTTCTGGAGTCAAGTGTTTCCTCTTTGGCTAATGAATTCCGATTAAGAGTCCTGCCTATTGATCTTTTTGAGTCTTTTCATTCTCTCCTGCCGCATTGTTTCTGCTTCCAGAGAGGAAATCTCTGTGAGCCTCTGAACAAAAGAGGCCGAGGCGCCCAGGTGTGGATCAGGGTACGACTGGGCTGAAAAACAATTACCGGCCCACAGGCTGATTAGACAAGAGCAGTTTGCTTATTCAGGTTTACACAGGTAACGCTCTTCTCACCTCATACAATAGACTGGGAGAATTTCAATAATGGCCTACAGTCTGGTGGGGGGACGTGAGGTGTGTGTGTGTGTGTGTGTGTGTGTACTTAAGTGTTAAGTGAGTTAAGTGTGTGTATTCAACGTTTGTGAGCTCATGAAAAACATGTGAAATTCATCAGTGTCTGTGGTCTGAATCTGTAACAGGAGTGAAGTGAAATATCTCACCTGTTAAACACAGAGCAAACACCTAAATAACACATTGCTATGTGCTCAATTTACCAGCGCCAACTGACATAAATAAGCTTTCAAAAATAGTCTATTTAGATGAGTTATCACAAGGTAAATGACAATAAATCTGTTAATTGATGCTAACTAATAAGCATTTAAACATTAGCTTTAAGCTTAAAGCGGAAATGCTCACTTTTGTTGTTAGCACCATCAGAGAAGAGATTGCGTGCTCTATTTTTCATCCTTAATCTGAAATGCAGAGAGTAAGATGAGAGAGTAGAATAAGTATGCAATAAACACAATATGTTAGCCAAATAAATAAATACATTTGTTACCTGTTTTTACAGTTTTGTGATAAACAGAGTCGTCCACTGACAGATGGGGTGGTGGCTGGTAACAGAACTGATGGAAATGAAGCCAGATAATCAGACCTGGAATTGATTTAGAGAAAATTAGCAATTGGATGAAAAAAAATCGTAATGCAATATTTTAACAGTCTTGAAGAACTCGCCCGCAGATAAGTGGTCTTGGGTCGCGCGGGCAGAGTTCTTTGCGGTGGGCAAATCTGGTTAGATTGTGAGAGCGATAAACATGGAACTCCTGAGAGAGTGGATTTGTAGGGTTGTGGTTAATCAGAACATCATCTGTTTGGGAAAATAAACATATTAATACAATGTTTCCAAAGAAAGTAATAGAAGCATCTATAAATAACAGAATCATCTAACCACGTTAAACTAAAATAATGGCAAAAGCATTCCGTGACTAATTTTACTTCGATCTAAAGAGATGATGATTATGCTGAAATTATGTGCTGCAAAAATATTCATGCATGTTGTGAGCGCCATCTATTGGCTACCCCACTGAAACTACCAATTACACATCGAATAATGATGACAGTATCATAATCTAAATACACATGGCAGGCCTATTAAGATACGTTCTTTGCCCTTTTATCCCCATTTGTGTACTAATAATGATACAATGAATGTCTCAGGCATAGTTAATTACTATCTAAAAATTATAAAAAGGATAAATACTGTACCTTCAATGCCAATAGTGATGTAAGTTCCATTTTTCCATCGTTTATCAAATAAGAAATGCCGGCCAGAAATATCACTGGCATACACATTGTTTTGTGAGGTTACGTTTGAGCTATTTTTGGCTAGAAATGGAAGCAGTGTCCTGTGAAGTTGGAAAGACACAAACAATGTGGAATAATGTGTCATATATAGTGGTTGAATTCATGTTGCCAGTGTGTTTGTGTAGAAATACACCTGGCAGGGTATTTAAATATATTTTAATGTGCATTATACTAACCCCTTACAACTGCGGTTGTTATTGTTTGCAATGGATTATTAAATTATTAAAAACTTCCAAAGTACAGACTGTATTAACCCTTTGTTGGTTTTGTACTTTGCACTTTTTATGTAATATGAGCCCCTAGTGTTTGTTTGTTCGTTTTCTTTTCTTTTCTGTACATAGTAAGTATTGTTACAGACACGGTATGTACATGTGTCAGTCTTGTGTTTCAAGAAAATGTAATTAAAAAAAAGGAAATACACCTGGCAACTTTAGTGACTTATTCAGTCTTTGTATAGATTGCTGTGGAAGTTTCTATATAGATATAAGAAACCAAAGATGAAACCAAAGAAACAAAACCACTTCCTCCCCTCTATGCCATACCATCACAACACACACACACACAA
Organism: Sinocyclocheilus anophthalmus; assembly: GCA_018155175.1. NCBI lineage: Eukaryota > Metazoa > Chordata > Actinopteri > Cypriniformes > Cyprinidae > Sinocyclocheilus > Sinocyclocheilus anophthalmus. The sequence goes on along the minus strand of JADLZN010005465.1, from coordinate 95,172 downwards.
AACGACAAAATCACACACACACATACACACAGGTTTGTTTTTATGGTTTATGAGGACTCTCCATAGTGGAATGGTTTTTATACTGTACAAACTGTATTTTCTATTGCACTACACCAACCCTACACCTAAACCTAACCCTTACAGGAAACTTTGTGCATTTTAAGATTTTCAAAAAACACAATTTAGTATGTTTTTTAAGCCTTTTGAATTATGGGGACACTCAAAATGTCCTCATAAAAATCACCTTCTCGGTGTAACTACATATGTCATACCCATGTTTATACAAATTGTGTCCTCAACCCACATAAACAATGCACACACACACACACACCCAAACACAAACACACACACAAACACAAAAACACACAAACACACACACTCACTCACACTCACTCACACACACACACAACACACTCACTCACTCACACACCACACACACACACACCACACACACTCAAACACACACACTCACACTCACACTCACACAAACACACACACAAACAAACAAACACACTCTCACACACACACACCCACTCACACAAACACACACACACACCCACCCACATCAACACACTCAAACACACACACTCACTCACACACAAACAAACACACACAAACAAAAACACACACAAACAAACAAAAACACACACACACAAACACACACACTCACACACACAAACACACACCACAACACACACACACACACACCCACACACTCCCTCACACTCACACACACACAAACACACAAACACACACACTCACACACACAATCACTCACACACACACAATCACTCACACAAACACACAATCACACACAAACTCACACACAATCACTCACACAAATAAACACACACACACTCTCTCTCACACAAACACACACACACACGCACACACACACACTCACACTCACACAAACTCACACACACACAATCACACACACTCACACACACACTCACACTCACACACACACCAACACACACACACAAACACACACAAACACTCACACTCCCAACCACTCACACTCCCACACACACACACAATCACTCACACTCACACACACCACACACTCACACACACACACACACACACACAACACCACACATCAACACTCACTCAACACACACACTCACACACTCACACACACACACACACACACTCACACACACACACACTCAACACACACACTAACACACACACTCACACTCACACACACACCCACACACACACACACACACACAAGTCAGATGTCTTAAAAAAACATTTACTTTGTAAGGTTTTAATCACACGTTAGTAATAGGCAAAGGGGGGTGGGGGGCGACACTGTGGAGGTTTAGATGACCTGGAAATCTAACAATTTCATATTAAACATTAAATGTACATGCTAATAAAACATGTGATACAGTTCATTATCTGGAAACTCTTTAGGACTTTACATACAGATAAATGCATCCAGTGGAATCTTGTATTTTGCTGGAGAGACACTTAAATATGAATACTCACCGCTCGGACTGCATGGGCATTTCTGTGTCGCTGAGAAAACATTGAGGCTGGATTCAGCGGCCGTGGAACATGCAGACACTGGAGGACTGGAGATGTCGCTGGAAGCACGAGTGGGTCGCGCGTCTGTAATGTCCTGTATTAACAGAGGAGCCTCAGTTGACAGTAACATCAGCTTAGGTCTGACGACGCAGGTATGAGGCTTCATCTCCACTTTCAGATGTCAGACAAACTAGAATGTCATTATAATCCGTTTAAGAAGCTTAAGACTAGAAGCTGAGGCCATTGTTTCACTCCTATATACGGCGGTGAATAAAAGTCAAAAACGGAAGCTGATAGTCCATTGCGTGGACGTTTCCATAGTTACTGCCAAAACCACGTGACACAACAGTTTAGCGACAGGAGTTTAGATAATTAGTAATAGAGTCATCATTACATAGATAAGTGGACAGGATCAACGCAAAATTTTATTAGATTTTACTCATGATCGTGTATATTTATAACATAACCACACGCAGTTCGTTGGTTTTGAATTAGAATTAGTTTTTTTCACAGACAATGTGCCTAGATTAGTGAATTGTATGTATCTTTTATTTTATTCACTTATTTGTTTACTGTACTGCATAAAACTAATGTTACGAATTTTTAAACACACCAGAATCGAGTTACCAAAAACCAATATGTAATTACAGTGTCAGTCCAAGAGGTGGCGACCTTGTAAAGGCATTTATTTATTTTTATTTTTTATTAAAAAAAAATGTTTTGTATACATGACACTGTCCCGTCCAAAATATGGTAGGAAAGCAGATATGCCTTGTTTGTTTCATGATTTATTCATATAACGTGCGGCTGAACAGATATTAAAAACATTAGCTATTAACAAATTAAACCTTCAATATGATCAGAATTAAGGATGACTGAATGCCATTAATTATTCATTAAGACGTGCCTTAAGAGACTTGCATAAAAGGTTAAATTAGCTAATCATATTTTCAGTAATCTGTTAAATTATGGACAACACAACCATTACTGAGGCGTCCAGTCCAAACACATTCAAATATTTCAATCACTAATATATAATTAGATATATTTTATTTTTATAAAATTATTATTATTCTATATTATAATAATTACTGAATACACTAAATGTCGTTTGATTGTATTATCTAATTTTAGTTACAGATTGTCGTAATGTTGTCCATTTTAAATTAGTTTCTTTCTTGTTTAGTGTCTATATAGTTTTTTTAATTAAGCTTTAGTTTTATTTATTTGAGTTTATTCCAGGACTATCAGTTATCTTCAACATTACAATGTAATGAAATAATATATATATAGATATATTGGAATGTATTTATATATATGTACAATGTGTGTGGCTGTAACATTACACATTTTGTTGTTTTTTGGTGTTTTGGGGCTTAGTGTTTGTTAGAATCATTCTTAGAAAGACTCAACACCTATTTTGTTCTTTTAATATTTTGAATTGTTTTTTAGCTTTATTTTTTGTTTTCATTTAAATGTTAAGTTTAGAAAATTTGTTGTATGCATTTGTCATTTTTATTTTAATTTCTTTTATTTTCTTAAAAGCTTTTAGATTTTAGTTTTATAATAGAGGTTTTGTGGCTTTTTAGTTTCTACATAACTAAATGACTTTTTTGTATTTGTTCAATCGCTTTTGGGATAACAAGCGTCTGCTCATGACTAAAAGTAAAGAAAGTAAAGTAATATGACGTTTTGAGACACCTGGAAAGCGCCAATGCCTCTATTGCATATGATCAGCGCAGGGAGATCTGGTTTCCTATGAATACTATGTTTCATTGGTTTAAACCCTGTTTATAATGTGAGCCAGTGATAGGTTGGATGCAAATCATTTTATATTCATGCATAAGATTCCAATGATATTTATGTAAAAAGTCACTGAAAGCCCTCACAACTACTTGACTTTGCTGTCAGATGAATCCTAGCCTCTCCCTCAACTCTTTGCATTTTGCTCACTTTTCCGGCAGTTTTTTGGTAATGTGGACTGAGTTTAAAAGTTTTCCTAGGGCGGGCTGAAGCAGTTTGGTGTCCAGGCCAATGGACTTCACTCCTCGAACATGGCCAGGAGAAGATTGTGAACTACCGGGAGCCATTACCAGCGATCGCACAAGCCAAGTCACAACACGATCAATAGATCTGCTATTGAGAGGGTTAGCCACCATCACCACTATGCCCACCATGTCAGACTAAGGAAGGACTGATTTAGACAAACTTCTACGGATGTACCATTGAGAGTATTCCTGCTGGCCGCAGACGCTTCGGAAACTGATCTGTATCTGAACACAAAGAACTGCAGAGGGCAGTGAAGACAGTTCATTACTAGCCACGAGCTATCCAGCATCTCTTGAGAAGGATGTCTCAGAAAACTCAGATCCATTCTTAAAGAACTCAGCTATCATCTATCCCCAGCGCTAACTGATTTTCTTTTCCCTTTCCCTTTCCCCCCCCCCCTTCCCCCCCCCCTCTTCCTTCTCCCCCCCTCCCCTTTCTTTCCCCCCCTTTCCCCCTCCTTTGCCATCTGGTAACAGTGTTCTGGCAAATAATTGTTTTCTTTCTCAGACTTTATTTGTATTGCATGGGAACAACCATGCAAAGCCTTCACAGTTTTATGGTTTTAGGATTCAGTTTGTTTATACTTCAGCTGGTGTCCATATAAATGATATACAAAATGTAATGCGCAAAGGATTTACAGTGTATTTTTCTGAATTAATTAATGAAGAGGTTTAAAATGTTTCATTTTCAGATGCGCTTTTCTTTCATTCATTGCTATTTTTACCACTACGATGATCTTTTTGGGCTTGTATAACAAGGCATTGTTATCACAAAAACTGCTTTTGCTGTAGGCCTATTGTTGGAAATGTTACTTGCTCCAAGCAAAGCACAAATCCTACAAAATTCCATACTATATGCATTGATATAAAATTCGTTGCATTAAAAAATACAACCACAGACAATTAGTCAGACAGTGTTATTACACATCCACTCTGTCTTCCCAAACGTCCACAGCTGAGCTAAGTAGATGTAACTTTCAATCAGGCATCTCGGCCAATCACTCTGTGGGGTCCTGTGGAGAGGGGCTGGTTTAAATAGAGCCCGAGCAGCAGCGGCGGCTCTGAAGAGATCTGGCTCCCAGAGCAGCAGCGGCGCACCGGCAGCTATCGAGCGCATCCGTGCCGGGATACAATAGGTTTCATACGGGCATTCGCAGGCGGGGAGACTCGGCTGTATTTCACGCCAATTGTAGCGTTATATTAGTGCTTTTATTTGTGATGCTCCTATTCTGAATGCGTTATCTTGTTGACTGGTTTAGACGATTTTATATATGTAAGTTATATTAGTAGTTGTATGACAGTTGGGGTTAATTGGATGTTCACCCCATAACCTTGAATAAGCGGATAGTTATAATAGAATACATTATATGCTGATGTTAGCAGCACAACAGCAAAACTCAGGTTTAGTCATTTAGGTGTAACGGGACATTGTGAGACGTTCATCGTTATTTAAAACCAAGTCACAGCGCGGCATTAGACATGATAATGAACATTGTCGTGGAGTTTTTCGTGGTCATGCTCAAAGTTCTCTGGGCCATCGTGATGGCCGGACTCAAGTGGCTCATACGGCCGAAGGAGAAGAGCGTAGCGGGACAGGTGTGCGTGATCACCGGGGCGGGCGGCGGACTCGGGCGGCTCTTCGCCAAGGAGTTCGCCCGGCGCCGGGCTACACTGGTGCTGTGGGACATCAACAGCCACAGCAATGAGGAAACTGCCGAGATGGTGCGACAGATCTACAGAGAGCAAGACAACCCGATGACTAAAGAGGGTAAATGTCATGATTTCTTATGTTTACCTGAACTAACCTGTCTATCGTATTTAAAAAATAACTGGTAAAGTTAACTAATTATTATATTTAGACTAGGGTAGTGTTATGTCTTTGTAGGTATTTAATCTTGTTTTGTGTATGTAACGTTAGTCCTTGAATGTTTGATGTATAAATAAGATGGGTAAATATGGGTCATCACCCATACAATTTCTTTTTGTTTAAATGTGCAATAACCGATGTGCAGAATCGACTTTTTATATGCTATAGCCTATTTTTTCCCTTCTTGGCAAGACAAACAAACGCAAGAGAATGTTTTGAATTGAATATTGTAATCTGACATTATATGTAATATTTAATATATATTGAATTATTAAAAGTATTATTGCCATTAAGTCGTTGCACTCCAGCCAAAAGTTATTTTTACAATTATTATTATCTTAAAATTCTACATGCTTGTGGCTTGCGAATGACTGGCTGTAAAAGTTGTGTAATTATTCAAAAGATGTTATAATCATATGTAAGTTTGCTTACGAACACCATTGTTTTATGTTGAACACACAGTGGCAATGGTGTTCTGGGTGATATTCCACCCAAAAATTCCACCAGTTAGTAGATATTGAATGGCCAGCTATCGGTCTATCTTTATAAGGCCATAGTGTTACCTATTGCCACAATTATCTTAGTTATACATTCATTCAACATTTTGGCTCCATGACAGAGTTTTTTTGCCAAATGCCTGATGCAGATTCTAACTCTGAAACAATTAATTATATGAATAAAAAATAAAATAAAAACTCCTGCAGGCTGCTATAGCTTGCAAAATTTAATACATTTTAGCCTTGTTCACCTGATGAAGGTCACATGCCCAAAACTTATTCAATTTGCAAGCTATACCAGTGTGTGGAATTCATCATTTTTATTATTTTAGATTATTTACTACACCCCCCCCCCCACACACAACAGCTATATGATTTATCAGGAGTTGCGGTGGTTTTCGATTTATTTTTATACTTAATGAAATTCTCATCAAATGAAGCTTAAGGTGCACAGGAAAGTTTTGTGATTCTCTACCTCTCAGATGATCTGTGTTTTTCCCAAAGGAGCTGTTGGTGGTGTGGAAGAGGTCCCTCCGTTCCAGCCGCAGGTGTATACGTATGTGGTTGATGTGGGCAAGAGGGAAAGCGTGTACTCCACAGCAGAGAAAGTGCGCAGGGAGGTCGGTGAAGTGGACTTGTTGATCAACAACGCTGGTGTTGTGTCCGGCCACCACCTGCTGGAGTGCCCCGATGAGCTGATCGAGAGAACCATGGTGGTGAACTGTCATGCACACTTCTGGGTGAGTCTCAGTTAACTTTGTAACTAATTCAACTATATACAGCAATATTTGATCTAATAGTGTAACCAGTCAATGTGCATCATAAAGGAAGTGTACAGCTCTTTTTAAGTGGGGAAAACACAGTGGAATGCACTCTTTTAGTGATTGTGCTATAACACATGATGCCACTAGCACATACTCATTTCTCTGCTCTGGTATTTGCACTTGTGCCAAGTTGGAAAGCAAACTTCTTTTGCTCCATGCATGTTCATAATAAGCCAGAGTGAAGTTTGAAATTTTGACTTTATACTCTAAAAGAGCAATGTTTATTCTTTCAAAATCAATTACATCAGCCACTTTGAAGCTCAGTCGTTTAATCTGTCTGGTGTCGTTGAGTGCATACAAATGTGTCTGTCGTCTGAGATGGGCCACCCCCTTAAAACACTCCTATAAGTGTTGCATATTCCTCATGTAATTACTCCGGTCTCATCTGTCTGGCCCTTTCTTTCTCAGTCTATGTTATCCATTTGTTTTCATTCATTCCTATGTTTGTGGCAGCCAGTATTAATATTTACGGCTCAGTCTGGATGTTCTGCTGAAGTAGACATCCACAGGCTGTGAGATTATGAGGATCTGGCATCGGTTCAGTAAGAATATCAGAGCTGATCTGGGATCAGATTACCCTCCCTGACTTCATTAATTCAATCGCTGTGAGTTATAACATCAGAACTGGTCTTAAAGCCATACTTCCACTCGGAGAGGTTTTATTAACATATGCCCCCTGTCGTTTCAACATAGTCCTCTCAAGAGCTCGTCGATCTGCGGATATAAACCAGCTCAGAGCAAGAGAACTCCAGCAGGGGATTTTAGTAAGATCACCAGGAACAATCTGCTCTGCCTTGGTTTGTTAATTTAAAGCCCATTGAAGAGCACATCCTGCCTGGGGAAGTAACATTTGGATGAGTCCATTCTCACTTGGCCTCACTAATTAACCTCTTACCAGTGAATGCGCAAACGGCCTGTCTGTAGTTTGCATTGTCTTACTGAAACCACCTTGTGGGGCGATCTGTAATGGGGCAGTGCATTTTAAATCATGCCGCTAAAGTCACGTTGAGGTGGATTGTGGATGGGTTTTTTTCTTGCACGTGTCTGTTGGGGATTTTTATATTTTAATGATTATCAACACAGGATGGTTAATGTTTTTCGGAAAAGGGAGGGTTGACATAATCCCAGACTGCCTAGAAAATTTGTTGGGCTTTTTACTCCGAATAAATGCTTTTTGTAGTCCTTAGGGTAAGATGTCACACTTCCTTTTATAAGGGAAGACTTTTTTTTCGTTTACATTAGCAGATATGTGGATAATGCTCGAAGTCCTTCTAATGAAGCAAGAAAATGCTTGGCCACAAACTGAGCTTAAGTGTACACCATGTTCTTTGCTATCTATATTTTCCTTGGTTTTTTATTTTTTTATTTGGAATTTGTTTAGTGTAAGCCGCAGTGGTGCTGTAGCAGATGCACTTGTTTGAGTTCGGATTCTCATTAAGGTTTTGGTTGTGTTTGCACAAGCTTTATGCAGCACATGGTTTCTTGTGGGGGTTTAAGATGAAAGCAGAGCTTAATCATTAAGGACAGGCAAGGAATACCGAATGGAGGATGTGGTCATTAAAGCCACAAGCCAGCTGAATAGAAATGCAACAACACTGCTTTCCCTCTTTCTTTCTTACACAAACATGTTCTCTTAATTGGTTGCTGCTTGCATGTGGTTTGTAAAACTGCAAGGCTTCCTCTTTTCCCTTCTTCTTTTGTCTTCCCATTTATAATTCATTGTGTTGGCATGTTTTGTACAGAAATTATTTTAAATATGCATGCTTAATGTGGTGTTTAGCACTGTCACTTAAATTAAAGGGCCTGGGGCAAATTTTTTACAATTTGTATAGGTGGGGGTCCTCCCTCCCCCGGACTCCAATCCCTCTCAGATGATGGCCCTGGTATATATATATATATTTAAAATTGACTCATTTCCTTTTCTTTTTTTTGCCCTTTTAAATTAAAGTGTTTTTGAGCTTGTTTGGCCACACTTAAAGTAATATGTTTTATGTATTTCTTTTTCATTCATTTAGACCCTATGAAATCCATTTTAAAATGTTTTAAAAAAAAATTGTGGCTTTTTTTTATTGCATCTGTATTTGATATTATAAAAATACTACAACATGCTTAATATGTCCTGGCCATATGTGACAATATAGGCAAGGAAACTGCGATTAAGCCATTTCATAGGGTCTTTAATCTCTCCATGACGTGCCATTTTTTCAATGCTGGATGGAGAATAAATCGCAAAAGCTGATGCGTGTTTTTGCTTTCAGATATTTGTTTATTCCATTAACTGTATGGTATTTTTCCAGATTAAAGCTACTGCATTCCAAATAGTTTTAATTTCTTTAAATTTTTCTTTTCTCTGGCCATAGTGAAGTCTCTTAAGCCTGTCTTCACAACAGGTCCATATCATCCTCTTAAAGAGTCTCAAACATGACCTGGCAGCCGGTTCAGCGCCCTCATTTCAACGGTTCACTGTGTTTCGAAACTCTTAAGGCAGAAAGGGTAAACTCCAGATGGACATCATCTTTATTTTGTTGGATAGCATGGTGGGAATGCAACAAAACTGGAGGAGCCAACAGGAAGTGAGGCCATTATCTCAGAGCGGTGCTCTTTCAATACTTACAGCTGCATTTGAGTCCCAGGACCAGTAAGTTCTCTGCTAAGCCCTCTGCTAAGTCGGAGTGGCACTGTGGCGGACTGACTGGTACTTGAACAGTTTAAGTGATGCAAATGACCAAATTTAGTGCCTAGTTAGATTTGGAGAGCTGAATGGAATAAGCTTCTCTCTTTCTCTGTGATGCTGACCCCATAATAGGCGATATGTGAGCAGCGCATTCCACACCTGGACGCAGTGGTGTCCGTGAAAGCCTCCTAGTTGCTAAGTGAGCATGGCTGAAGCAAAAGACTCAGGGCTGTCCCTAGAGAAAAGCATCAAGGGAAAGAGTCTTGTACACAAGCTTGTTGGTAATGGGGAGCTGCTGCCTGACCCACTTATGTGACAATTGCTTTCTTGTCTAGGGATCAGCTTGACAAGATGCCAAATGACAGGAGCCAAGTTCTCCAGCCTGCATTCCTACTAGACCAGGAGAAAGGGAGCAGCCAGGCAGAAGGGTCTTACTTGAGTAGTTTTAGATGGTCTTGCTCAAGGCCAATGCACCTGTACCTGCTATTGGACTTGGGGCTGCTTATATTTGCAAAGCTCCCGGCCAACAAGATTCACCGATGGCTTGATTTGGCTTATTTGAGTTAGGTTAAACTACTTCAGAGTTAATTTTGATTCCATAGATCCGTCCCCCATTTTAATGAGACATTGGCAATATAGTAACAGCATATCAATTAGCCCCCACTTCATTTTCTCTGGGCATTCAGAGTTTGAGGGTTGTACATTCTGGCCAATGCGTTGCTACATTTCTCGGGTCGGTCCACTTTCTTTTAATTAACGGCCATCTGGGCTTTTCTGTGTGACAATATTTGTGCATATTCCTACTGGTCAAACATTAGCACTAATCCAGGCTGACACGGCAGCTGTGAAGAGCTTTGTGAGGAGCGATGTACTTGAGCTTGTATCAATTAGAGAGCACAACAGGCATAGAACCACTGCAAGGGCCAAGGAAGCTCTCTGCTGTTGGAAGTTAATTTAGCGTAAACTCAGGCGCTGAGAAGCAATTACGGAAGCTATGAATTAAGACATGAACTTCTGTTCGGTTTCACACATTTTGTGTCTGATAGGTCAGCAAGGCCATGCCCACAGTGGCGGCCCCCTCATTCCATAGCAGATTGGGTTTTTACAAAGACTCTTAGCCATTTCTGCTCATTTGTGAAAGTTCAGAGGTTATGGGTTGACAGACTAATGGTCAAGGGCCTGAGCTGGTAATGTTGGATTTGATTTGGTCAAGCCCAGTTACTTGAGCAAAATCAAACCCAACATTACCAGTTTAGCTGCCTGACCAGTCAAACTCCACAATAGTTAAGAAGATAGACTGGAAATGTTGGGTTTAATTGGTAACATTGAGTTGATTACCAGACCAGTTATTTGACCAAAATCAAACCCAACATTACCAGGAAGTATTTGCTACATACAAGGTAAATGTAGATTGAATATATGGTATGACTTATATGGTGTCCTTGTCCAACAATTCATTGTAATGCCTTCCCATGTTAATACATGTCTCTAGTTCTCTACATTACATTTTAATTGATGGCTTTGATTACACTGAGCTAGTTAAATGGCTTCAAGTTTTGAAGCAAGAGTAAGTATTTCACCACTTGATGCAAGAACATACTTTCGATTGCCTGAATCGTGACTTTTTGTCTTTTATCATGATAGTCTGTCTCATTGGAAGCGGCACATAGTCCAAACTTTCCAAATCAAATTTTAATACTGTAGACTGCAGTGTTTAGAAGATGTTAGCATGTGCGCACCACAGGCCCAATCTATCCTAATGCTTCATTTGCACGCATACTTACCATCAGTTTGGCATGCATAAGCATACGCCCGCACGGCGCGTGCACCCCTGGGAGTCGGCGGTCTGGATGTGAAGCTTCCCCAAACTGGGTTCTCCGACGGTGGTCCGGCTCCCTTGAAAGGAACCCCCCCCCCACTCGACCCCCCTCCTAAGACCACCAATAATTTTCGGAGATGAATATTTTTCAAAATTAAAAGGTTTCATAATATAAGACGGGCAATTTGTTAACAATCTTTAATTGCCACTGGAGAGAAAAAAAAAAAATACACAGTTTTACTGTTAACGTCAGGGATTTTCTGAAATTGAGGTGAGAATTTGTCTGTGGAACGCAGAGCTCAACGCTAGACAGAATGGCCTGCGAATGGAAGGAAGGCGGTGACAAAGTATGAAAGACCCAAAATATTCTTTCTCAAAAAGTTTGGTTCGTGTTGAACTTTTTTTGGTTTGTGGAAGAAGAGGTCACAGTTTGGGTAAGTGGATTATCTGGAGAGAAGACGATCCAGTTTGCCCATCTTTCACACAACATGTTTTTTTTTTTTTATTAAGTATACGGGATGCGGCCCCTCCGGGCAGACCGGGTCGGCTGTGAAAAAAAATATCTGCGCACAAAACAAAAACCGTTGCACAAGAGGTGCGCGGCCTATTTCGAAAGGTCGTTTGTGTGGCCTATTTGGTCTTTTTTTTTACTGGGCATTGTTTGTGTATTTTTATTATACAATCCGGTGTGGGATCATGAAGGTCCTCTTGTGGACAGGGGGTCTCCGTGGTGTTTGGCCTCAAGCACGGGTTTTTTTTTTTTTTTTTTTTTTTTTCTTTTTTTTTTTTTTTTTTTTTTTTTTTTTTTTTTGTTTTTTTTTTTTTTTTTTTTTTTTTTTTTTTTTTTTTTTTTTTTTTTTTTTTTTTTTTTTTTTTTTTTTTTTTGTTTTTTTTTTTTGTTTGTTTTTTTTTTTTTTTTTTTTTTTTTTTTTTTTTTTTTTTTGTTTTTTTTTTTTTTTTTTTGTGTTTTTTTTTTTTTTTTTTTTTTTTTTTTTTTTCATAGCTTTTTTCTAGTGTGCTGCTTCCGTTGTTTTGTAGGATTTGGAATATTTTAAAGACACAGGCAGTGTCGTGGCGGGCTTGCACTTGCTTGGTTTTCTGTTTCTCTTACAGCAAGGGGAGTCTTATCTAAGGAACAGAAGGGGGGAAAGCCGTAAATGGGATTGACGACTGGGGGTGTTTTTCATGTTTTTTTTTTTTCTAATTTATTTCGTTGTCCTTCCACCCCCTCACTTCACTGTTCCCCTGGTTTCTGAAAGAGAATGGAATGAAGACGAGGAATGTTTCGTTGATCCATGTCTTGTTGGCGTTTTTATTCACTATGTTCTTTTTGTTGCCAGCCAGGCTCAACTCGGGCGTTTGGGGGCCCACGGCGTAACGTGGACGGTCGCACCGAGACACTGACCTTCATAGCAATTGAAAGAGAAAAACGTCCTCAATAAACAGGCAGCAGGTTATTGTCCTCAGAGCAGCATGAAAAAAAAAGTACACAATCTAGCTCCAAGGCGGCGGGTGTTCAGATAATCAAGTACAAGGCTAACTCAAGTTTTGTTTTTAATTTTTTCCCCTACAGGTGTGAACCTAGAGGGCGCCCGGGTTATATTAGGTTACCCAAAAAAAGGAAAAACTGTTAATTTGCTTTTTAAGCTCAAAGGTTGTAATTTCAACGCTTCATTTAATTGTTGTTTTCTCAGCGTTGGGCAATATTTTAGTTATTGGTGTTACCAAACCTAAAGATTCGTTTACTGATATGGTTTACAAGTTTTTTATAAACTACTTGACTTCTCTTGTGTCCATAAAGTGGGTTGGTTTTTCTCCCTCAATTGCATTTATTTTTATGGTTCTTTGTTAAAATTTCAGAAGCAAGTCATTAATGATTTGTTTCTGGAGGTGTGTGAACTATTCATTAAATTGTTACAATGCTAATGATTGATACCATGGTGTTTTATTAAACAAGGATGATGGTGTTTGTTTAACGATGTATTTGTTGAACTACAGCGGTGTGTGTTTTTTTGTGTCTGTGGGTCTTTACTGTAAGTGTCCGGGGACTGGTTTGGGGTAGTGGTGTGATGCTTGACCCCCCCAGGGAGTCAGGAGCTCGGGTCTTGAGTCTCTGTGAGGATTACGCGCACTCAAGGCTTTGGTGCGCTTGGGTGATAATGAGATCGCCACTCTTGGGGAACCAACCCACTGTGGGAAAGAAAAAAAAAAAAAAAAGAGAAGGCAAAAGGAAGGAAAAGGGGAGAAGGAGGGAAAGGAAGAGACGAGGAAGGACAGGGAAGGAGGAACCACAGAACCCAAACCACTTGTGGGAACTTGCAAGTGGTCTTTTCACCATTTTAATAAGCCAGTTCAGACCAATACGAAACCACCCCAAGGTCTGGAGTGCTATTTCATCCATTAAAGTAGTTTGCTTTTCATCCAAGTTAAACCTCCATGTCAGAAATGAAAACTTTTCGAAAACCAGTACTACCTAAACAAATTGAGCTGTACATAAATTAATCTCCTAAGTGCATGTGGAAAGCAAGCTCCCTGTAAATGGCCTTTAAGACTGCAATGGAATTGTGTTTCTAAACTCCCCCAGCAGGATGAGGGAGATGAGTGTTTAGTCTCAGTGAATTATTAGTCGGGGAGGAGGAAAAAAAAACGGATCAAAGGGCTTTGGCAGAGATGAGCAGCAACCGCAAAATAACTTTATTACCCCTTCTCTCTCTCTCTTCTATTCCTCATATTCCAGACCACCAAGGCATTTCTTCCCAAGATGCTAGAGATGAACCATGGCCACATTGTGACAGTTGCCAGTTCACTGGGCCTTTTCAGCACAGCTGGTGTGGAGGTTAGTACATTGCATCCATCACATAAATCTATTGGCAGACTGAAAAAGAGCGTGTTTGGAGAGTCTCCGCACGTTGGCTCGCTATGGCATGAAAATTCGGCGCGGCGCACAGCACGCCTAGCGTTCCACGCCAATTAAGGAGCACACTAACGCCGAAAGATGCTCAGTGGTTTCACTGGGCCTACCTGCCGCAGAGACAAATTTCCCATGATGCACTGGGGTTTCACACATACTGTGATATACACTTATATAAACTCCAATACGTACAGTACATAGAACATACACATGTACCTGTACTTTTTGAAATCTGACAAGTTTTTGAACTAACAGCCGATTTATAGATTGGCCATTAAAGAAAAAACAGACTGGTTTAATAGATTAAAGTAACTTTTTAGGCTATTCCAGCACCTAAAAAGTAACTTTTAATCCGTTAATCCAGCCTGTGTATTTGAGGGATCTCTTGAAGGTTAAGAGTCTGGTACATATACAATCCTCTTCTTTCACTGCTGCCCAAACTGGTGTCATTTTCCCATCAGCCTTTTGGGGAAACATGACCTTTTTAGTTTTGTTAGCTGTACGTGCACTTCTATTTTACAAGCCCTCATCTTTACTCTCTCTTCAAAGGGTCTCAGAAGCCCTGTCACACTGTCTGACCTATTATGTTTGCTTGAATGTAACTTTTTGTGGTTTGCATTATTGGAGTGACTTGAGCCGCCATGAGCTCCTTTATTCCAGAGTGTTTATCTACACGCATCTGTGTTTGCCCACTCCATTTTGAAGATCCCATCCACTGTAAACCACATCAAAACCCTCCCGCTCCGCTCTACCTATACTCCATACACGACAGAAGAATGCTAATGAAACGGTAGATCCCAGCGCTCCCGCGCTATTACAGGAAAACCGCCTCGGGAAGCTTCACTAAACTCCATTTCCTCTCGGTTTCAGGATTACTGCGCTAGCAAGTTCGGTGCCATCGGCTTCCACGAGTCCCTGAGCCATGAAATCAAGGCTTCGGAGAAGGACGGTATAAAGATGACACTGGTGTGTCCTTACCTGGTGGACACGGGCATGTTCAGAGGATGCAGAATAAGGTAAAAGAAAGGAGCCGTCCAAATGTCATGATTAGGTTTCAGATGGCCACTAAAAGAGTGAATGACACAATGCGTATCTAGTTCAAGTAGACCTTGCTTAACAACAGTCAGGGTAGCTTTGCTTGTGGCCTCTCATGTCACTGTCAGCTTGGGTTTTCATGCACACAATAGGGGCTTCCACTTGAATAGACGGTGCATGCTGGATCTGTTTCCACTCAGTAATGACTTGCTCTGACTGGCGAAGCACTTTGGGCTGACTTTATTAAACAAAGACGACTCTTAATCATCATGTTTTCTCCTTCTCTCCCTTCCTTTCTTTCGCCTGGGCGGGTCAGGAAAGAGATCGAGCCATTTCTCCCTCCATTGAGACCAGAGTTCTGTGTGAAACAGTCCATGAGGGCCATCCTGACAGACCAGCCCATGATCTGCACGCCTCGCATTGTATACATGGTCAACTTTATGAAAAGGTGAGTAGTCCTAAAACTGGACTTTGAAATGCCTCCAGATTGTCAGAGCAATCAGAAGTAATGTTCTCCCATTTGTTTTGGCTTTTACAGCATTTTGCCCTTCGAAGCAATCGTGTGCATGTACCGGTTCCTGGGTGCAGATAAGTGCATGTACCCCTTCCTGGCTCAGAGGAAAGAGGCGATGAACAACAACGAGGCCAAGAACGGGATCTAGAGGGCGCCGTTTCTAACCCACAAGGGTACATTTCTAACCCGCATGAGGATAAGACCACTGAGAGGGTAGAAGGAAGTGAAAAGACTGCATTTAGACTGGTGCACTTGCATTTGGCAGATGCAAAGGTTTACCATATTGTTCCTCTGGAACAAAGAAAGCTGTGTACTACACTAAGGATTTATTTGTTGATTTATGTTTTGTGTCTTTTTTAAAGGTTTGTTTAATGAAACCATCCATCTATATAATGTCAATAGTTTTGAAATCATACATGTAATTAACCATTTACGTAATGTAGTCACCAGCATTTTCTAGCGTCTTTGTGAAACTATACAGTATGTTACTGTATGAACAGTAAATTCTCGTCACTTTTTTTGTTTTGTTTGTGTGTAGACATGCACTGTATTTACTTTTCTCTACACTGCCAACATTATCTACATAGTTCAGCGTGGCACCATGCCACTCCGTTCCCCAAACCGATCCATTTAAAGGCAGCGGCTCATGTGTCCGAAAGGGTCCAGTTATGAACCATGTGATGTTTTAGATGAAATATTTAGCATTGTTTCCCCCACCACATTTCTCTTTGTTGACGTCATGAGAAGTACAAGTGGGTAAAACGCTGGTCTGTTTCCAGCTGCTGGTGGGAAGGGAGTGTATTTTTTTACTCTATAATCTACAGAGGCTTATGGTATTTTGCATATGTAAATGTATGAGCGAGTTGGTCAATCAGAATGCATTGCTTGGTTTTCTTCTGTCACTGAACATTATATTTAGTTTTACTTGGCCCATTTTGAACTTGTGAATTAACTGAATTTTTATTTTTTTTTGTTACAGAACAATTTTTTTTCTTTTTCATAATTGACTCATTTAAAAAACTGCATCACATTTCAAATTCGTGTAATCTACCAGTTTTAGTCAGTAACTATTTTTTTATTATAATCTGAATATAATGCAATTTTGATGTACAGACACATTAACTTAATGTTTTTCCTTTTTGTGTATTCAAACCTGGACCGTTGAAATGTTTTCACAGATGTATGTTTAGGCAAAAAAGGACAGAACACATGAGTTTAAACTACATTCCAATAGGCGCCCTTCACCGACTGTGATGAGCCTAAAATCTCTACCTCTTCTTTTTTTTTTTTTCGTTTGTTAACAGTATGACATACTCTTTTTTGTAACTTTCCTAAAGAGTGCTCTATAGAAGAGCACCCAACATGGTTCCAATGTTTAGTGTCTATCTAACTTAAATTAATAAAATGATTTAGATTATTTGTTGGTTTTTGTGTATTAATCTTTACCTCAACATCTTTTCATAAGCCTGACTCTCAGCAACAGCAAAATACCAGAAATTCCTGAGAAACTTGGCACAGAGAGTCTTGGTTTTAGTATTTGCCAACTTTTCTAGTAAATAAATTCCTGAGTGCATCCCTATAATAACTTCCACAGGAGCGAGTGACATGAGATGCTGGAAGTGAAAGCTCACAGAGGAGAACTACACTTACTGTACTGTTCTCACAGCAGCGTTATTGTGCATCACACAGCATATGGGAGGGATTTTGGAGGAGTAAGCACTAGAATTGTTTGACTCAGATGTTCCATTCAACTCAAAATGCCTATTATCTGTAGTTGTGAAAGGGATTGTGAAGTGAGTTTACTTAACGGGGAACTGCATCACAGGAAGAGAGGCCTGTTCTCTATTGCTAAGCTTATGAATGACCATGCCTCATACTTACAGAACAGTTCAGCAACAGCTTGAGTGTTTCATAAGAGATCAACCTACTCATAGTGATAACTTTTGCTAACCTTTCCATTTTTAAAGGTTGGCAAAATCACAAAAACTTTTTTTTTTTCCAAATATGACAGATCTATTACATGTTGAGTGAGTGTAGACTATGAGTGAATAAGAGGGCGTGCCATTCTTAACACCATCGGGCCTCATTTATAAAATGTTCAGAAGGAAATGTCCTACATTTGATCTTACAACCATTTCTCAAATGTGCATACGTGTGATTCAGAGAAATGAATGAACACACAACAAAACTTGTATACGCCTCTCTTCCAGATGTGAAATCTATAAATCACAAATGATCTTGAAATTTTGCGCAGCTGAATAGTTTCAGATCTCTGCTTTGTAACCACCGCCTAATGAATGTCAATAACATACTGTATAATAGAGCACCAGTCAACATCCAAATCCTTTATTTGAAAATGGCAAGCTAAGAATTGAATGCTGGCATGGATTTTAGTGTAATTTTTAGTGTAGTGTGTGGATTTTTTTAAATCTATTTATTTTAATAAATCTTACCCCAAATTATGAAGCAAAATCAGCATATTAGAATGATTTCTGAAAGACCATGTGACACTGAAGACTGGAGTAATGACTGCTAAAAATTGCAGCTTTGCATCATAGGAATAACTTGCATTTAAAAATGTATTAAAATATTTAATTTTAAACTAATAATATTCCAAAATATTACTGTATTTTTGATCGAGCCGTGGTGAACAGAAGAGATTCTAAGAGTTATAATTTTGAGGAATTGTATTAAAACCAGTTTGGGTCATTTTGACCTGCCAAAATTCACAAACTGAGATTACAATACGTAGTACAGTGGTTCCCAACCCTGGTCCTGGAGGCACCCCAACACTGCACATTTTGCATGTCTCCTTTCTCTGACACTCCAATTTCAGGTCTTGGAGTCTCTACTAATGAGCTGATGACCTGAATCAGGTGTGTTTGATTAAGGAGACATGCAAAAACGTGCAGTGTTGGGGTGCCTCCAGGACCAGGGTTGGGAACCACTGACTTAGACCACTGAACTAGGAAATGTTTCCATTTCAGAAACTTCATCATAGGTCAGTCATTCACAAACCCATAGCAAGAGGCACTGCAGACATGCAGCTCTTTGGGCAGCCAATGGATTTCAAGTGTTGAAAAGCACTGATCTTAAAGCAACTGACGTCAGTAGCCAGCAGTGGAGGTGTTTCAGTTGGATTAATTGGCCTGACTGATGGTCCGTACCAAGAGATTAGTGTTAATACAGAGACAGGGAAATATTGACACATCAAAACCTGCAGCTGCAGTAATTGTCAAGATAGGATCAGTCTACTGAAGCAACTCCCCACTAAGAAAATAATTAAGCTTCACAATGGCAGAAATTCACAGCTTTGAAAACACAGGATGAAATGTTTCTTTTGCACATACAAATGGATTTCTTTTTCCTTTCACTCAACAGAGTGACATAACCACTAATTTAGCTTTAAAAGATCGATAATTAATTCTGGTGGAAAAATCAATGAACTGTGTTGCCCTATAGCAAAGAAAGCCTGAGTTAACAGCATTATATGGGTCAAACGGGACAGCGCAATTCTCATTGGCGATGATTTTTAGTAGCTTTCCACGGCATAACATTTGAAGGATGACATATTTAACCTCATCCACAGTTATTCATTAAAGGTAAAACATGATCTTGTTGCATTTCAGGGATATTGGCACGTAAAACTATTCATAATGTGCTAAATGATTATCGGTACATGAATATATTTAACAAATGGGAGAAAGAGGTCATTTACAAGGACAGGCAACAACAGTCAATCCATTAGCCTTCATAATGAGCTCCTTCTTCCCCAATCTGAATGTGGTTTTTAAAGTAATCACATTCAGTGGACTTCCACACTAAAATAGCTGTAATTGATAGTAATAATTACAAAGGCTGTCTCATTGATGTACAATACGTTTCTTCATGACCCACAGGACACTCATTCAATCAACATTGAATTGAAACTAATCAAAATACTAATGTTCATCAAATTGAACTAATGTTTAACTTTTAAGAAATTTGAACGGCTTGTTTGCACAAAACTCGATACCACAATGCTAGGGTGTTTGTGAACTGTTGCTACACATTTGCTATGGCGTTCTGACTGGTTTTTAGCACATTCTTATTGTTTTGCTAAGGTAGTCTGAGTGATTTTAGCACCTTAATATACATTTACATAGGCGTTCTAAGTGTTTTTAGCACATGACTATTCTTTTGCTAAGATGGTCTGAGTCATTTTAATGCATTGCTATTGCTATAGTATTTGATTTTAGCACTTTGCTATTCTTTTGCTAAGGTGTTGCGAGTTTAGCATACTGCAATTAGCATACTGCAATGTTTTTAGGGAGTTGCTTAACATTCGTTAAAGTGCCCAGTGTTTTTAGCATGTTGCTATACATTTGATAACAAGCGCTGTTTAGCGGGTGGCTGTATGCTTGCTAAGGTGTTCTGAGTGTTTTTAGCACCTTGCTATACATTTGCTAAGGCGTTCTAAGCGTTTTTTTTAGCACATTACTATTCTTTTGTTAAGATATTCTGAGTGTTTTTAGCACATTGCAATTCTTTTGCAAAGGCATCGCAAGTTTAGCATATTGCTATGCATTTGCTAATGTGTTCGGGGGTTGCTAAACATTTGCTAAGGTCATCTGAGTGTTTTTAACATGTTGCTGTATATTTAACATTTTGCTGAACAACACTTAAAGCAGCACTATGTAACTTTTTCTGTGTTTAAAATTTGCAAAATGTATATAATGAGCGAGTACATCATGAATTCATCTTCCAAACCGCGTTTTTGTCTTATTGTACACTTATAATAAGTACTTATATTTGGACTATTGTAGCCTGGTCGGGTCATCACCACTGCGGAGTAACACATACCTGCGTGAATCGCCATAGACATAAACTTAGAGAAGTAGCTCCGGTTGGAATGTTTTTCCGTGGGATATGTGCAGTTCTGTTTATTAACCGCTAGAGCGCCAAAAGTTACATAGAGCTGCTTTAAGGTGTTCTGAACATTTTTAGCACTTTTCTATATATTTGCTAAGGTGTTCTAAGAGTTTTTAACACATTACTGTTGTTTTGCTAAGATGTACTGAGTGTTTTCAATGCATTACTGTTGTTACAGCCCAGATAGCACACGTACGTTAGCAAGATGTGTTAAAGATCTCTTCGTCTGGAAAGCATCTGCTGTGTACAAACATCTGATAGACATCTTAAAGGGATACTCCACCCAAAATGAAAATTTTGTCATTAATGCACTACCCCCCATGTAGTTACAAACCCGTAAAAGCTTAGTTCGTCTTCGGGACACCATTTAAGATATTGTGGATGAAAACCATGAGGCTTGTGACTGTCCCATTGACTGCCAAGTGACAAGAATACTTTTTGTACGCGAAGAAAACAAAAATAATGACTTTAGTCAACAATTTCTTCTCTTCCGTGTCACTCTCTTCTTCGTCTCCTCTGTGTCTCTTCGCATCACTGTAGCGCCATTATGGAGAATATCCGCTGAACGCAAGCATCGTATGCTATTCTGTGTCAGCCGCGACACAAGGATACGTTTTCTACGTGTATTTATGCTTTGATTTGAACGAAAACTGCGCATCCGTGCAGTGCGGCTGACACAGAATAGCATACGCTGCTTGTGTTTCAGTGGATATTCTCCATAATGGCGCTACAGTGATGCGAAGAGGAGACGAATTGTTGCATAAAGTCGTTATTTTTGTTTTCTTCGCGTATGAAAAGTATTTCGTGTCGCTTCATAACGTTACGGTTGAACCACTGATGGCAGATGGACTATTCTGACGAAGTCTTTCATACTTTTCTGGGCCTTGATAGTGTTATTTACTTGGCAGTCCATTGGGGAACCGTCACAAGCCTCCTGTTTTCACAAACCAAAATATGCTTAAAAATAAAAGAAAAGAAAGAAAAAAAATAATAATTATACGTTCCGAAGATGACAAAGCTCTTTCCAAGGTTTTGGAACGACATGGGGGTAAGTGATTAATAACAACATTTTCATTTTGGGGTGGAGTATCCCCCCTGTATAAGAGACTGGTGTCAGTTTTACATACATTCTAAATCATAAACATTTTAAAGACATCTTCTAAACGTCTATTTGACATCTGATAGGAAACATCCTATAGACGTATTGCAGATGAGCAAACACTTGTAAAAAAAAAATGTTTTGCAGATAGACTGCAAATAGACATCTCCATGATGTACGTGTGCTATCAGGGAATATTTTTTAGCATGTTGCTGTTCTTTTGCTAAGGTGTTCTGAGTGTTTTTAGGGAATTGCAAATACATTTGCTAGGATTCTAAATGGCATGTTGCTCTACAATTGTAAAGGTGCTAAGAGTGTTTTTAGCATGTTGCGATACATTTGCTAAATTTACCAAGATTTACCCTTGCAGATTTCAATGAAATTTCGCTTAATGGGAATACACATTCAGTAACAGACTTGTTTTTCCAATTGTTAAGCTTGGATTTATATGGCAGGGATCATTCATTCCTCGGACTATGAATGAATGACCGTTTCCTTGGTGATACTAAATGGACTCATAGTATGGATCTATTTTTAGACTGCTGTGTTGCAACGGCTGAAAGACTCATAGATGAAAGTTCATGTGTTACTGAGTCTTAAAGTTCCTTTAGGTATGACACAGCACTACGCCATATGCTTGAGCATATGGTTTTTAATTCATACCCATGTGTTGCCAAGAAAATATGAAAACATGGTTGTGTAGTTACAAGTTACAAAGAACATGATCTTAAAGGGATAGATCACTCAAAAATGAAAATTCTGACATCATTTACTCATCCTTAAGTTGTTCCAAACCTGAATGAGTTTGTTTTTTTAGATATTAGGTATGGGGGAAAAAATACTATGGAAGTCAATGGCTACTGTCAACTGTTTGGTTACCAACAATCTTCAAAATATCTTCTTTTGTGTTTAACAGAAGAAACAAACTCATACAGGTTTGGAACAAGCGGAAGGTGAGTAAATAACAATTTTCATTTTGGGGTGAATTGTCCCTTTAAGAATCGTGTTCGATATCACAGATACACATTATGCATTTAATACAACTGAATATCTAAGATTTTCTTTTCCCATTTAAACCTGGAAATATTAAAAAATGTTTAGGATTTTGCACATTTTAAAACATGTAAAAAGAAATGGTTAAGAAGACCACAGACACCAACAGTTTCGACATGAACTGATGTGATTTTACTGCATCGTAAGAAACTGACATGTCTGTTATTACACCGTACATCTTCAAGGAAGAGAAAAACGCTCTTCCAGCGAGTTACCAGCTTCAGATAATTGTTTTACGACTCGACCGTTTTGAAAAGACAGCCTGTCTCTATTGATCACAACCTCTCTTTTCTCCAGAATGCAGTCCTTAAAAGCACTCAGTTGATGTATCGAGTCAATACAACACACAACATAGGTGTAGATGTGCTGGACAAAACTGAAGGGAGAAGAAAACAATCATCAAACAGGACTTCGCTTAAGAGGCGTACCTGTAGATCATTATTCAGGGCCTCTTGTGTTTCTGTCAAGAATCTTTAACGAAATTCTAATTTCAAGGAGCGTTATAGAAGGCAATAGGGTTGTTTGTTCAACTGGACACTATGGATCAGCTGTATCATAGGTGATCCTGTGCTGTTGACCTCTAGCATCAGTTTTATCCATTGGTTTATACTCATAGTATATGTTTTTCTTTTCCTCTGCATATGATATTCTACAAGTCATATACATCCATATAGATAGATGAATGCTTTATGTCAGCATTCACGGTAAGCTGGGTGACTATATATGAAGACAACAACTACGACTTCACAGCACTGGCATCGGTTAATCTTTAAATACTCAAGCATTATTATTCATAGATTAAAGAGAAAAGGAAAATAATAATAACCCCCCAAATAAGATACACAACTTTGTTTTCCCCAATAATGTTTTTCATACTAATGGCATGACATAAGCCTGTTTAAATCCATATCACTTGGAGGCAAGGTGAAAATAATATTCAAACATCTAATAAATGGGGAAATTTCCCTTGATTTTTTTAACATTACCATGCATTACATTTGTATCTATCTTTTTTAAGTTCACTTACTTGTTATTTTTAGTTAACTCTAGAGTAAATAAATGTGTTAAGATAGTGTTGTCTTCACATAGACTCAAAGAATGCATTTTTTGTCATTTCGTATCATGGGACACATCCACCATATTGCATGTTGACACGTGTAGAAGGATGCAGCGGCGGTCGTGGGGGCTTTCGGGGGGTGGGTTCAGCTCCTAGACGACGGCCTTTGAATCCTTGCAGTCCTGAGCAGTGGTGCCTGAGTTAGTCGGTTTGCTGTCCGTCCTCTCAGCTAGACGTTTCACTTGTCTGCAAGACGGACAGGAACAAAGGAAGATGAATATGATCGACAACCACTGCATTTAAAATAATAATAAAGTAATAATAATACAAACATAAAATGTGACCCTGGACCACAAAACCAGTCATAATAAATAAGAATAAATAAGCTTTCCATTGATGTATGGTTTGTTAGGATAGGACAATATTTGGCCGAGATACAACTATTTGAAAATCTAAAATCTGAGGGTGCAAAAAAATGAAAATACTGAGAAAATCGCCTTTAAAGTTGTCCAAATGAAGTTCTTAGCAATGCATATTACTAATCAAAAATTAAGTTTTGATATATTTACGGTAGGAAATTTACAAAATATCTTCATGGAACATGATCTTTACTTAATATCCTACTGATTTTAGGCATAAAAGAAAAATCTATAATTTTGACCTATACAATGTTTTTTTTTGGCTATTGTTAAAATACCCCAGCGACTTAAAACTGGTTTTGTGGTCAAGGGTCACATATAATAATGCAACATAATATAAATATAAAATATAAAAATACGAATTATCCATAAAATCTCTAAATAAAACATTGTAGAATAATAATTGATTTATAAATACTTATGATTAATAAATGAAAACAAAAAATGCATTAAGAAATATGTTTTTGGCTCTATCATTATCTATACAATTATATTTTAAGTTAATATTTAATAATGAACACTACTGTTCAAAAGTTGGGGTTCCAGTAATTTTTTTTTTTTTTAAAGAAAGTAACAATTCTTTCAATGTATGGCAAACAGCATTAAATTGATCAAAAGTGATAGTAAAGCACTTTCTATTCATCAAAGTATCCTGAAATTAAATGTATCTCAGTTTCCACAAAAATACTAAGCAGCAAAAACTGTTTTCAACATTGATAATAATAATAATAAAATGTTTCTTGAGCACCTGAAGGATCATGTGACAGTAACGACTGCTGAAAATTCAGCTTTGCATCAAAGGAATAAATTATATTTGAATATGTTAATATAGAAAAGAGTTATTTTGAATTGTAATAATATTTCATGTTTTTACTATTGATCAAACACTCTTTTGAACGGTAATGCATATGTAAATTATATAAAGTAATGCAGTGATGTACAGATACATGGATCTTAATGTTTCTTCCTTCCCATCAGCCCCTTTCATTGTGACCCATATTGGGCTGTTGAACAGGGTAGTTTCTCCTCTTTGTTCTGTTCTAGCTCATGACTGAGAAGCCGAAGCCACTGTAAATAAACATTTCTTTAACCTTTTCCTACGGCACACCTACTATGAAAATATTATTGAACAGGTTGGTGAGATTTCCGTTTTGGTGTGTCTATCATTTCCATACTCGTATTTCATTCTCCAGTGCTCTGTTCATCACGGATATGACAGAGATTCATTACTCCCACAGCAACCCCTCTGATTACAGGAGGATAAAGATCATGCAAAGACATGGAGTGGAGTGGCATGAGGGTTTCCACTGCGGGTGGAGAGATTTGGGAAGTGAAGGAAAATTCATATTGTGTGCATGTGTTTCTGTGAAAATGATAAGCTCAGCCAGTGTGTACGGTACGTGTGTGTGTCTCTCTCTTAGTCATTAAGTGAAATGAGCTAACAGGTTTCAGACGGTGACATTTAAAGGACAAATCTTGTCTGTCTCTGCAGCTCAAAATCAGAGAGGAGCTCCACCTGCCACTGATATTTACTATACTGTGTGTGTGTGATTGTGTACTATCTAAAGACCACATAAAATGACTTGATGAATACATTTACAGACGTTTTAGCAGACATTTTTATCTAAAAATGAATATAACACACAATTCAAGACGCAATAACACAAGAAGAGGCCATAACACAAGATGTGCTAGCAATACAAAGTTTCAAACATCATCCAGAATAGTACAAGCTAGAACATATATACGTAGTTAAAGGATTAATTCACTTACAGAATAAACATTTCCTGATAATTTACTCAGCTCCATGTCATCCAAGATGTTCATGTCTTTCTGTCTTCAGTTGAAAAGAAATGAAGGTTTTTGAGGAAAACATTCCAGGACTTTTCTCCATATAATGGACTTCAATGGTGGCCAACATGTTGAAGGACTAACCTGCAGTTTCAATGCAGCTTCAAAAGGCTCTACACGATCCCGGCCGAGGAATAGGTCTTATCGCGCAAACGATCGGCCATTTTGATAATATTATATATATATATATATATAATGTATATTAGACTGTATAGTAATATATATATATATATATATAGATATACACTGTAATATGTATATACTTTTTTAACCACAAATGCACGTCTTGCACTAGCTCCGCGATGCGCGTCCGCAAATTCACGCATTACATAATCACATGTTCATTTGCGTTAGCTCTTCTCTTGTATTCCGTCAGAAGGGTAGGGTAGGGCGAAAAACTCCATCTCATTTTCTCCTCCAACTTCAAAATCGCCCTACATCGTTGTTTTACCCTTTTTTTTTGTTAAGGGCATTAGACTTTCTTTGCACGTTCGCTTTGTAAACACTGGGTCGGTACTTCCGCCTGTATCACGTGTGAGTGATTACGTATTGTGTGAGGTCGAGCTATAGCAAGACGAGAATTTGTGGTTAAAAAGTATATACATTTTTATTTTTTTTTAGAAAATGTCTGATTGTTTTGCTAGATAAGACCCTTATTCCTTGGCTTGGATCGTGTAGAGCCTTTTGAAGCTGCATTGAAACTGCAATTTGGACCTTCAACCTGTTGGCCACCATTAAAGTCCACTATATGGAGAAAAATCCTAAAATGTTTTCCCCAAAAATGTTAATTTCTTTTCGACTGAAGAAAGAAAAACATGAACATCTTGGATGACATGGGGGTAAATTATCATAAAATTTTTATTCTGGAAGTGGACTAATCCGTTAAAGCAGACGAGTAGTTATTTTTCTGATAATAGTTATCTTTTTCTGTGCTGACATGTGTTCAACTGAAACAGGAAGTGGAATACCTCTTGAATGGCTCATACTTCCAACAGCGGTAGTTAACTGTGAGTACAGTGTACTTATTTTAACAACAGTACAATTATACAATACTAATATTTATGGTTGTTTTTTTCTTTGCTTTCAAATGTGAAACCATAGAGCTTTTATTGTTGTGGAAAACCGCAGGGAAAATTCTGTTTTGAAATACTTTTTTTTTTCATTGATAACAGATTTATGAACATTCTCATTACAAATTTATGAAGATGTTTGGTGCGCGTGGCAGTTTCAAGTGCATGTTATAAGTGACTCAAACTCAGAACTTGCAGAGACGAAGTTTGTGTGAAGCAGAATTAACTGCGAACCACTCAGAGACGATGAAAACACTGGGTTATCATGAGACACACGTGAAAAGATCACAAATAATTTTTATAATTTATAATTTATATTTATTAATAATTACGAGTCGTTCAATTGATAATTGCACAAACCATATTGCTTATTTTTTTGCTCTCCATTTGTGCTTGGCGAGCGTTAATTCTATCATGGAGAGCCATGCCTTTATAATCCCTCCACTTTCTACAGTGCCCCTATTATGCCATTTTTAAGGTTCCTAATATTGTTTTGGGAGTCTCCTACAACAGGTTTTCATGCATAAAAAAAGTAAAAAAAAAATTTCCAACGATTCATCGTTCAAAGCAGTGCTAAGATTCAGTCTGCCTTTCTGTGAGCCTACTCTGCTCTGATTGGTCAGATGGCCCAGTCTATTGTGATTGGTCTACTGCATACAGCGCATGTCGGAAGCGATACGCCCACTGCCATAGTTCTGTATTTTGAACGCTCAATAGAAAATATAAACATCTATTTATTTATTACTTGCAGGTGTGATCAGGTACTGTGTAATTGGGTACTGATCCATCTTTCAAAAGCAAGCGTTTTGTGAATCCCGCGTTGAACTTCCCGAGATTAGAGAACCAGTCGTCAGTAAAATGACCAGAAAGCAAAAACAGATTGGGGTCGTACTGCTGTGGTACAGTGGATGAAATTAATTTTAACCACTGATTCTTTGCAGTCTCATCTTTCGGAAGTGAAAATAAAACGAATTTACTTTTCACAGTGCAGAGCACAACGTCTTCTCGACATGAACAACCTACAGTGTTTGAGCGCAGGTCAAGTTGTTCGCGTCTGCCAATTAAACCTAAGTGGTATTAATGCAAATGTTTATAGGGGTGGTTGATTGCGATTTCAATTTTTTTTAACTTTAGTTAGTGTGTAATATTGCTGTTTGAGCATAAACAATATCTGCAAAGTTACGAATCTGAAAGTTCAATGCAAACGGAGATATCGTCTTTTACAATTCTGGCAGTTTAATGCCTACAAAAACGTCTGGTAGGGACTACAACAAGTTACTTCCCGGGTTCGTGACATCACAAACCCAGATAAACCCCGCCCTCGGGAAAAGGCAGCAAAGGGGGCAAGGCCATGCTGCGCTGCTTTAGAGAAGAGGAAGAGAAAACTAGAGGTGCACGTAAAAATCTGTTCATATATGAATCGTGATTCTGTCTCCTAACTATTCTAATGGTTTCACAAGTTTCAAAATCAATGTTCTAAAGCAGCGGTTCTCAATACTGTTCCTCGCGTCCCCCTGCTCTGCACACACTCTGCATCTCTCTCTCTCTCATTCAACTCAGCTGCAGCAATGAAGTGTTACAATTATACACTTATTTTCACATAGCTATGAGAAGCGTTAAACATGGACGCGCGTGCAGTTGCCGTACTGTATTAAAGCTTTAATCAAGATAAAACCGTATATTAAAAGCTAACATAAGCAGTAGCATTTACAAATAACAGTGTATCTAAAAGTATGAGACAACAACAAACAAAAAACATAGGCCTACCATTAAAAGCAGTGCTTACACAGGTTCTGCACGATCCTCTTCAAAAATATCCTCTGCTTCTCAATCAGGCTCAAAATGACAAGCAATATTAATGACGCCATTGTTTACAATACAACCAGAGAAAATGCCGCTGAGGTGAGGGGCGTGACGATTAGACACGCACTAGAGACAGTTTAGCCAATCACAACACACTGGGCTAGCTAACCAATCAGAGCCCACCGCCTATTTCTGAGGGAGGGGCTTCATACAAAAAGGAAAAAAAAACACTGAACCACCCCCGTTAACCAGTGACAGTAGCCATCAGGAAGTGGATTCGAATTTACTGACGACTCGTCAGGCTGTTTAGAATCTATTTTTTCTTTTGGGAGACAATAATGTTATTTATCCTGCACTTTTGGCTTTACAACATTGCAGATTGTTTACATTCACATACAGCTACGTTACACACTGTATGAAAGGCAATATTCGAAATGCCATAATTAGGGGCACTTTAAAAGTTTTGTTTTGTTTGGTGCAGTACAGAGAAAAAACACTGTAGCCGGTTACATAAAATGACAACTTTATAAGTGGTCACGTAAACAGACGGATAAGGTCTTTCCTTGTGCAAATCAATTAGAACAGTCAAATCACAAAATTAAAATTCATGAGCAAAGCTGATAAATTTTTGTGTCCCTCACCCCATTTAACTTTTAACAATGATCTCAATCAATCATTAAACCGGCACTGTATACTCGCATTGTGGCAGTTGTTTTTAAATAAACTCTTATTTATTTCTGTAATGGACTGATATTACATCATATATTTCAGGACAGCATTCAAAACATTGAATTAATTCTGGTTTATGCAAGAATCAGGCCCATATATTGGCTTAAATTAAGCTAAATCCGCTTGGAACAACACATGGGAAGCATTTCAAGGCCGCTAACATGATGATCTGTAAATATTTAAATGGAAAAAAAGAATAAATCATGTCCATTTCGTTAAATCATCTTGGGAATCTCCTAACAGTTTATATAAAAGGTAATAGCTACCCAGATTGCCTCTGAGCACTTTTGTCATTTATATAACGTCATCGAAACATAATGGATTTCTTCTGGTCGGCAGTCATTTACATTTGTGATCTGAAAATGGAGGTGTTATACAAGGATGGTGTGGCATACTTACGGCTCCATATGTACATACATGTCACATGATCCATTTTCTACCTTCATTGGTCCATCCACCGGGTCCAGTCCTTGTTCTGACAGCTGTTTCAAGGCACTAAGAGCAGCCTGTGTGATGTAAGGAAACAGATGGCTTTGAGTGGGACAACATAACCCACATCAGCTGCTTTTTAAATAACACTTACTATCAGAAACCCGAGACTGACAGGACGCTTTCTGCTCCCTCTGTTTTGTTTGGCTCCTTCCAGCTCTCTATTTATCTAACGTTTATCTAATGTTATTAGGTCAATGTTTTCAGGCTTGCATTTCCTCCAGCCAGTGAGTAGGATTTACGTTGCCAATTGGCCACGTTATGGGCCGATATGTAAAGAATTAGCAATAAATCAAGTGTGCGGACACAGTGTGCTGAAATAATGTCTCAAAACTCAGGTGTAACTGATATCCTGTTTTGCTCTGAAAAGTCATCAAGTACACAGGAAGAACAGCAGAGAAGAGACTTCAACAAAAATACAAAGTTTGTCCATAAGTCCAGTATAAGTCCGTAAGTATGGAACAAAAAAAATAAAATTTAATTAATTGAAATGTATTTGTTATTATTTTATTTTTAATAAAATATTACATTTTGCATAGGAATTATCCTTTAGCATCATTCAATTAAATTTTTGAAATGGCACTTACATATAAAAATACATATTTTTATAAAGTTATCAACAAAAAAAAATTGTGTGCTGCTATATGGCAAAATTCAAACTGCTTTCATTTTAATGGCTCTATTAATGGTTTTAACACAACTGACCTTGCCAAATATATCTAAGAGAAACGTCCAATATTATTTTTTGCATGATTTATATACTATTTATTTACTATTAGAGTATATATCATATTTTAATTCGATTATATTTTAATTTTTCTGTTTTTATTTTAATTTTATTTTTAATTATTTTTTTTTGTACAAAACGAAGAGGTATGTCCAAGGTATTTATTTAATACAGTCGCCAGACAAAAAAAATAAACAGACATCACCTGAACTGAATATTCCATCACAGTTTAGAAGTAATGGCTTTATGAATTTCATTACAGAGAAAATCGAAAATGTGAGAAATACAATTGTAAATATACAACCTTTGACTGCGTTTTATGATCCAGCCTCTGTTACTGCTCCTAAAGAACAATTACAGTGCTTTATACAACTATATGACAAGAAGAACTAAATAAACTAATCATTACATCTAAACCAACAACATGTTTACTAGATCCCATTCCCACTAAATTGTTGAAAGAATTGTTACCTATAGCAGAAGAGCCTCTTCTCAATATTATTAATTCATCTCTATCGCCAAGTCATATTCCAAAACTGTTTAAGCTGGCATTTATTAAGCCTTTCATTAAGAAACCGCAACTAGATCCAAATTAATTGGCAAATTACAGACCCATTTCAAATCTTCCAATTATGTCTAAAATATTAGAAAAAGTAGTGTCCACTCAATTGTACTCCTTCCTGCAAAAAAAATATATATCTGTGAAAAATTTCAGTCAGGTTTCAGGCCCCATCATAGCACAGAAACTGCACTTGTTAAAACTACAAATGACTTATTCTAGCTCTTCTTACCAGAATGTGTCTCAATACTAGTTTTACTTGATCTTAGTGCTACGTTCGACACTATAGACCATGACATACTCTTAGGCCATCTACAGAATTATACTGGTATTCAGGCACAGGCATTACGGTGGATTTTAATGGGATAATTAGTAGACCATTACAATTTTGTCTACTTAAATGTTGAAAAATCCAAGTTAACATCAGTGAATTATGGGGTGAAGCAAGGATCCGTGTTAGGCCCTCTGTTATTTTCAATATACATGATGCCACTTGGCAACATTATTAGAAAACATGGAATTAGTTTCCACTGCTATGTCGATGATACTCAATTATATATTTCATCATGACCAGATGAAATTTCTAAACTATCCAAGTTGGCAGAAAGATATAAAACATTGGATGACCAGTAATTTTCTTCTATTAAATTCAGATAAGACTGAGGTATTACTTTTTGGACCAAAAACCTCCACACAGATCTATATAATAACACTTTGCACAAGGATGTACTGTATGTCCTCATCTGACGTTAAAAGCGGGTGTTATTTAGAACAGCAACTTATCTTTCGAAAATCATATTTCTTGTTCAAAAACAGCCTTCTTCCACCTTTGAAACATTGCTAAGCTACAGAATATGTTATCTGTTTCTGACACAGAAAAGCTAGTTCACGCATTCATGACCTCTAGACTGGATTACTGTAATGCACTACTAGCTGGTTGTCCTGCATCTTCAATAAACAAGCTACAGTCCAAAATGCAGCTGCTAGAGTTCCCACCATTTAAAAAAAATATGATCATATTACCCCAATTTTACAGTTTCTGCACTGGTTACCTATTAAGTTCTGTATTGATTTCAAAAGATTTCTACTGATATATAAGGAACTAAATGGTTTAGCTCCTGTATATTTAACTGACATTCTTATTCCCTACAATCTATCTCGCTCTTTAAAGTCATGAAACTCAGGACTTTTAGTAGTACCTAGGATATCTAAGTCCACTAAAGGGGGGCGAGCATTTTATCATCTGGCTCCTAAACTCTGGAATAGTCTTCCTGATAATGTCCAGGGCTCAAACACACTCTATTTAGATCTAGATTAAAAGACACAGTTCTTCAGCCAAGCATTCACATAGTGAATCTCATACCCTTGTTCCCAGTTATATCAGATAAAAGTCACAAACATATTTTTTGCTTGAAACGTTATGAACAGCAGCTACGCTAATTCTTTTCCATTTGCATTTTGGTTCCTATCCCAGGATGCCCATCTTGAGGTAACTAGAGATTACGCCAGCTCCAGTGTGGATCCAGTCTCATAGAAAGACTTCAGATGTCCCAACACCTTTGAAGAGATGCTGCTGACCCCTGCAAGGACCCCAGATGACGCCAACTTGAATCAACATGCACAGCTGCCAAAATTTTGCTATATTGTAGTCATTATGATCACACTTGTAATAATCGCTTTAATGTGCATCTGCCTAAAATTAATTAATGTTAGCTAACTGTATGAATCTATTATCTTAAACTGTTCATTTGTGAAATGAACATTACTTGGACACATTCACTTCTGATAACAAATCACTCTAAATTGTAATGTAGACATGCATTTTCTGTAAAGCTGTTTTGAAACGATGTGTATTGTGAAAAGCGCTACACAAATAAATTTGAATCGAATTGAATTTATTATTTATTTTTAAATACTTCTAGTTAACTTTTATTTATATTTATTTTAGTTTTAGTAGTACTTCATATCTTAAACTATATTATTTTACGTTAATGATTTTTCAAATTTAAATTTGTTCTTTGAATTAACATGTTAAAACAAAATAGTTTAAATTATCTCTATTTAATATTTTATTATAAATTCAGCTTTATTCATTAATACTTTTTATATATATATTTTTTTTTAATATATATATTTTTAAATAGTTTTAGTTTTGGTTAATAATAACACTGGAAATTTCTAATAAGCTAAAAAGGTACAGTGAAAAGCACATCAGTAAATATATAAATCAGCATAATTAGTCAATATTATTAATGTAATGGTTTGTCCCAGTGGTTTGTTCTGTTAGACTAACGAAACTCTTCTGTTGTGAGAAAGCATTTGAATTACAGGTCAGTACTTCTTTTCTTCCTGTCATTTCCATTCAACATCCTGTATGGGGTGGCCAAGTGAATCCAAATTCCTGAATGGTAAATGAATGAATGATAAAAGAAGCCTTCAATTCTTTTTTGCATGCAGTTAACAGAATTTTGCCCAACCATGTTAAGTGCATAGAGGCCGTAATGGCCTTAAATGTATCATTTATAAAAAGGAAATGTATCCTGCAGGACTGTCTGTGAGTTGGCAGTCTGATGTTACAGGCAGATGCTGCTCTCCTCAACCGGATGTTAGGAAGTCTTATAGAACATGTCTGTCATAATCCCTGAAGCCCTTTCAACAGGACCAAATAAAATAACTATGACTGAGAGTCATGGCTCTAGAGGGACGCAGGGTGAAAGAAAATAAGAATAGTGAGAGTGTTATGAGGAGGGGTGCAGGGAGACCCTCGCAGGGACAGAAGCGGGTTGAGAATTGGCAGATCCACCTGGTTGTCGGGGCTGATGCTCTATCCAGCATCCTGCCAATGAGCACCAGATGTGCTGCATGGGACGCAACAACCATGACATATTTCTCACAGCTGACAGCCTATTCCCTCTGAACCCAAACCCCCAGCACCCCAGCCCACTCACGAGAGGCGTGGACACCACACACGCACAGATGTGTGCGCATTCCTCACCCTGATTAATCAGTATCAAGTAAACACCAGCTAATTGTCTCAGGCACCCTGTTGTATCTATATGAGCTTCTTCATCTCAGATAGAACAGACTTTGATAAGTGTTATGTATCAAATATCATTTGATCTCAACTCAGTCATAACTTATACCATAAAGGTTGTACATAATGGTGTTTAATTTAGACTTAAATATTACTTAGACTTAAAGCATGATTCTGAATTAAATGCAAAATATTAAACCAAGGAGCATCTGCAAACGGTTTAGTAATGTTTGATAACCAAGAAGTGTCCAGATATTTTTCTTTATTTAAAACACACATAAATAAATAAAAATTATACACTACTGTTCAATAGTTTGGGTTGTTTTTGAGAGTAGAAAGTAAAAACAATAATATTGTGAAATAATATTACAGTTTGAAATAACTGTTTCTATTTTAATTATTTTAAATTGCAATTTATTCCTGTGATGCAAAGCGGAATTTTTAGCATACACTATCCCAGTCTTCAGTGTCACATGATCCTTTGGAAATCATTCTAATATCCTGATTTAGTGCTCAAGAAACATTTCTTAACAATTATTATCAGTGCTGAAAACAGTTGTCCTGCTTAATATTTTTGTGGAAACCATGACTTTTTTTCAGGACCTGTGATTTAATATACAGTTTATTTCTAGTTCATTATATATATATATATATATTATATCATATATTGCAACATTGCAATCTTTACCCTGTTCCATCTTTTCTCAATTTAACGCATTGTTGCTGAATAAAAGTATTATTTATTTTTTAAAAATCTTACCCCAAACTTTTGAGCAGTAGTGTTTATATATAAATGTATAAAAATATGTATTTACTTATTTATTTATTTTGTAAAAAGAAAAGTCTTATTATCCACAGTGATGTCCATACATTTTTTAAATGATTTTTTTGTGTCTTAAATGGTTCAGGCTTATTGCTAACAGTCGGAAAGCCTCAAAGTCAATAAATAGGACAGGCCTGAAACAAATCCAATCATCTTACAGAACCTTGACAAAAACCCAGACTCTGACTTAACATCTTAAGGAATAGTTCATCATGTGCTAATGTGAAAATGGAGTTGAGCTGGCCAAAGCACAGGAAATGAGTGCAGTTAGTTAGGAAACAAGCCACGTTAGTGAGTTTATGCCATCACATCTGCAGGGATGACAGTCAAATCATTGCGAATGGTGAAAAGTAAAGTCATTCTATCACGGCCAGTGCTGTATTCATCCATTTAAGAAGCCCTTTTTGAGGTTTTTATGTGTGGAATGTCTTATCAAGTTGGGAAATCTTTGGAAAACGATCTCTTATCTATAACGGAACATACTGTACGGCTGTAGTCTGTTACCCAGCGCATGCATGTAAATTCCCAAAGGCGTTTGGACCGGTAATAAATCAGGGTTAAATTAAATTTGTTTTGGTGATTGATGACAAGCTTGTATAAGGCTCAATAAGGAGAACATTATTCAGCCAGGAAATTGTTCAATATTCCAGACGATAATTTAAAGGCATTCTGAGTTTTCCCGGTAAACGCACAGTTCTCAGGACTGCAATGAAAGAGCGAGCACCAAAATGACTTCCTGAATGCCAAATAAATCATCCGTAGGCCAACTTAATACTCTGCTATTTGACTTCAATATGCGTTTAATTTACTTCAGGGAACATATGCACAGCATGGAAACGAATGGAGGGGGAATGAAAACGACACCATCCCAAGACGTCAATTCAAAGTGCCTAATAAATCAAAAACAAAACATGTCTCTAAATTAAATCAAAAACCTTCTTCGTGACTAAATTCACGCTGACATTTACGGTACATTTAAACAGCCTCGCGTCTTAAGCCATCTACGCATTTCGGGTCAAAATTAGGCTTGAGATGTAAACGTAAGCTTGGACTTTTGATGGATTTGGATGCAGATGCCTCTACGGTACAAAGCGTATAACTCATCCTCTCCTGTGGCCAATAAATTGCAATCAAAAGGGTAATTACCGGTGTTGTGTGTGTGTGTGCCATTACAGTCTCTGAGTAAATAAGCAGCATCTGCTTTTGCGCTGCCAGACCAAGACCATGAATCACGCCAGGGAAGACAGGATTGTGATAAAGGCCCGGCCGCCCATCAGCAAACAGACGGCTCAAAGATAAATATCCGACTATCTTTTGTAACAACAGTCAATTACAACATTATTTTTCTAATGAGATGGAGTGAGACGGCTGAATCACTGATGGGCTGA
This sequence comes from Sinocyclocheilus anophthalmus, assembly GCA_018155175.1. Taxonomy (NCBI): domain Eukaryota; kingdom Metazoa; phylum Chordata; class Actinopteri; order Cypriniformes; family Cyprinidae; genus Sinocyclocheilus; species Sinocyclocheilus anophthalmus. The sequence goes on along the minus strand of JADLZN010005465.1, from coordinate 58,432 downwards.
ATTATATATAGTCTAGCCCCCCAACCTGGAAGTGGTCAATCTCTGTCGTTGAGAACCTCAGATCAGAAGTAGCGCTGTCCCGGGACCCCAGATGACACCCCCACATCACTCCCCCTTGCTTTAGATAACATGCCACCACTCAGCGAAGGCATTAGTAAGCTCAATCGATAAACCTCGACATGCGTTACTTTGCGGGACGCATTCATCAGCTCACTGTTGGATTCAAACGAACGGAAAAAAGGTGGAATGTGGAATGTGTCAAAGCTAAATATCTCGGTGCGGACTAAAAGGCGGCGGAGGAAGACGAACGGAGGACTTTGTCAAAGGACAGTGAGGACTCATTTTTCTAAGCCACTTTAATGGTTTCCCTGATTGCATTTTCATTTCCTTCACTGCCTCGGCTAAACAGTGGCTCTTTCCCCAAGAGATGAGCTCCATGCCGCTGAGGCCAATTTGCGGACAGAGAGGGGGGTGATGGATTGACAGGGTCAAGCAGCTCTATCGACCTGGCTCTCACAGGGGGGGCATCCAACAAGGATAACATGGAAGGCTTCAAGCTGAAGTACAGAGAATCTGACAGCCTATCACTCATGGACATGGAGCGTAGAAAGCAAGCATTAACTACATTCAGTCGGTCCCTGTAGCAAAGACACTGAGGGAGGGATTCACTAAGATTGAATTGCGACAACTTGTGCAGTTGCTTATTTGCATGCACAGTGTTGTTTTAACACCCAATTCACTAAAGGATTCTTAACTGATTGACTAAAGAATTCAATATTGTTGGCTGTTGTATGCTAAAATGCTTATTATGTTCCTCATTTGTGCATCTGCTAATGACTAAATATAATGTGCATTTTTAATAAAACGTCATTTTAACCCTGTAGAGCCTGACATAAGAAACATATAAACTGAAAATATGTTTATTTGATTTCTAGACAAAATAAATTCTTTAAAAATGGTATCATATTTAACAGGGTTTTGTACTGTAGCACATATAACATGTAGGAGAAAATGGAGCTCAAACTCGAGAAAGAAGTTTTATTTAGAGACCCAAACTGAGCACTAATTGCAAAATATGCAATTTGGGGCAGTTTCTGATATTTTTATGGTCAAAAAAGTAAGATACAATTCTTATAGCTTGTTATTTAATTCAATGAGCTCTTTGAGATCAGTTTAGCAGGCTACTTACATCAAATGCGTAGAAATATCAGTTGTCACTCTATATCTCCCAATAATATGTCTTAGTAAAATGATAGCTAAATGCTTAGTTTTATGCTCAAAGCTCTGTAGTTTTAATTTTGGGGCAAAACATATAATGTGATCCAATATACTGATGATTGAGGGATGTACAAATAAACATTCCTCAAAAGTCTAACGTATCAAATTTGATACTCATGATATTTCTAAAAAATGATGTATAGATAATGAAGTAAACCTAATTTGCTTCAGTCTAGTAAGGGTTGATCTTAGAATATTACAACAATACAAAAGCTATTCTTATGTTTACTTTATAAAACTCATTAAAGATTTCAAAGCAAAAAGACACATGGACCATGGCCTAAAGAGGGACATTTTGAAAATTATACTAAAAGGCCTTCTACTTACTAAAAAAATGTCAATCAGAGGGTAGACGGAATGTAGCAGACTGTTTACAGTTTTTTTTTTTGATCACACGGATCATTTAGAGGCCTTATAAATTTACATATGATATATAATAAAGTAGGCTTTATAGGGTTAAGTGTGTGAGTGATGCGAATCTATAATAAACTTAATTTGCATAGGAAGAAACCGTGTTTGGCCAGAAAACTGTAATTTAATTTCAACTTTTGAGACGCAGCATTATATAAATGTCTGGTTAAGTGTGAGTGTAGGTGGTTCGTAAGCTAGAAAAAAAAATTGCACAATAATACTACAACTCATTGGTGAATTAATCCCCAAGAGCCTTGTTGGCTTATTTTATTGATAGTTAGGAACAGGATTCGAACCTGTATTTCCCACATGAGCACCACGGCTCAATCTATTTGTGCCAACCACTAAGCCAAGGTTCAAATAAGCATACATGTCATTGATTCTGAGAACATTCAGTTCAAGAGTTTGTGAGATGGGCGTAGCAATGTATGCTATTAGACCTGATCATCTCATGTTTTTACTGGGGAGAGATGAAGCCCAGGCTTAAGCTCTCATCTGGTCGATCGGTGGGTTTTTCCCATGGTCCGGCACAGCTTCCCACCAAAGCTCATCCACGGTCCACTCCAAGAGCATCAGTCCTGGCCCCCTGCTGGCCTTTGATCGGCATTTCATCATTTGTTTTCTCTGCCACCTCATCTCTATGAGACATGCTGCTGAAGACACAGCCCATTTAGTCCTCCATTAACCACTGACGACGAGGAACCGCTCCCTGCGTCTTTGGCAGCACTATAAACAGGCCCACAATCTGAAACGCAATCAAACACTCTGCAGGTGTACACACAGACACAATCTCTTTCGCTTGGGCTCAGCCGCCAATACCGGTGGGCTTTTCCCCGACTGTCCAACAGATGGGTTTCTGAACCATTCAAAGCTCGGCTGAGTGAATGGAAACACAAATCTTGCACTTTGTTTTATTTATTACAAAACTTTACAGGCTGTTGACATCAAAAGAGTCCGAGCTGCTTTCTCGTCAGAATGCTAATGCCATAGGATCAGAACTAAATGGAGGAATTAAAATTTATGGATGACTCACGGCGGTGAGGTTGTGACACTTCTCATCCTAGACTAAACAATTATTACAGCCGCTAAGGAGGAGAGACGAAGGGGAAACTCTTTATTGCGGTTTAAAGGGATAGTTCACCAAAATATGACAGTTCTGTCATTATTTAAGGCATGTTTACACCAAGAATGATTACTATACATACACGATAACGTTCTGTTTATAATAAGCACGCACTGCAGTTATGTCGTCCGCTGTTTTAAATGCTAAAGTCGGATGGATTCTAATTGGCTGTCAATGTCATAATCATTTACAGTGTTGGGCATGTTACTCGCAAGAACTGTCTTTTGTTACTGTCTTTTGAAAGTAATTAGTTACATTACAATATTACTGTCTCTGAATTGTAATGCGTTACACTACTTTTGAGTTACTTTCACCAAAATACCCACAGAAGTATTATAAAATGCCAAAATGTTGTTTATTGCTGCTCATTCTACATCCAGTGGAGGGTAATGTGGTAGGTCTATAAAGCATAAAACTATAAAATCAGATTTAGATACCGGTATGTAGGTCTTCATTAATGTTACGTTGTAGTTTAGGTCAAACACAGATAAGCACAAACTGTATTATTACATACATAATAACACCGGTAAATAAAGCAAAATGTTATAAAGTGCAAACAATAAACACATTACCTAGCCTATAGGCTATTTTGAACGGTTTTAGAAGAAAACAAGAATGAAAATGTATAAGTTGCTAAACAGGCCAAAACGAATTAGGCTAATTCAATGCGAAACTGAAAGCAAACGGCGTTCTCGCGCAGCCCGCCTCTCTCATTCGGCATTAATCCAATTAATGTTAATTAGTGTCCATATTTGCGATGTATTTGAATTCAAAACTATTATTTATGATGTAAACCAGGCTTACTTAACGCGCTTAAAAAACATCCTCGTCACATGAGCAAATGTGTGTTTGGCCCGAGCTCAGGCTGAACGGCATGGATTGTAACTACGCAGTACGCACTATTAACCAGTGTATCTATATGTTTGGTTGACTGTATTTTATTCTGATAATGAACAGGCTGCAATGTTTGCAATGCTGTAGATGTGTGTGCGTGAGGCGCCGGCGCGATCGAACAGCGGAAACAAACAACAAAAAAATACTCTTGTTATTTTTGGTCATACAGATCATTCGAAGCTGCAATGTGTTTACTTTTATTTCTGTCATCTCGGTTTCCTTTCCGTGGACTTTCGTAGAGCGCCACCACAAAAATAGCCTACCAAACTCACCATATCCTATCCTTTCCTTTCGTTTTGTTAATCTGTTAATTAGGCTATTTAAGTCAAATATTTCACATATTCATTATAATACTATGATTTAATAAAAACAAATTTTGTTATTTTTAGTTAAACTTAATTTTGCTTGTCTGCGCTCGTCCGCCGTATTTTTTCTCTTCTCCGACCCCGCAGCTCTCTCCGATAGCTCAGTGTTAGTGGCACCAGTCCAGGTGTTTCCAGGTTTTACTCGTGCTATTTCTCCATGTTGAGAGTTTGGTGTCGCACATATTGCAACTGACTATGCATTCTTATCCTTTTCTCCGATGAACTAAAAATAGCATAACAGGAGTGTGTCCATCTCACAAATGTAGAATCCGTCTCTGCAGTCATCTCAACCATCTAATTCGAGCAACAGGAAATAGACAAACTATTTTACCCACGGAATTTTTTCTCCTATGCTGTTTTACAGTGTTGGTAAATTCACCAATTGATTTTGATTTAAAATGTTGTTGTTTGTAACTTGCGTTACTGAGATTGTAATGAGTTATAATATTACCCAAATTGTATTAGTAATGCGTTATATTACTGCGTTACAGCAAAAAGTAATATACTACTGTAATATTATTACTTTTGTAATGCGTTACTCCCAACACTGATCATTTATCAGCTAAAAAAAACTTTCTGGAAGTGACTCCCACAATATAATTTCTCTATGTTGTGACTGTTACAGTTATCGTTCTAGGTATGAATGGGCCTTTACTTATGACGCTCAAATCCATATGACTTTTAAAATCTCAATAAATAAAGTGTCTTAAATGTATATGACTTTTCTTTTTTGGAAAACACAGGAAAAATGTAAGAATGTGCTGGTCGCTCTTTTCCATATTACAATGAATGGAGACTGAAGCTTTCAAAAAGAACCCCAAAACATCATGAAAGTATCATAAAAGTCTAAGTTACTTTTAATAATGAAATCTAAACTGTTATTCACTGAAAATGATGTCATCCAGCTTATAACTCCCTGGGAGAAGCAGCGATGTTGAATTCATATATGAATCATTCTTCAGACTCAAAGGACTTGTTTGATCCTGTTCACTAAACAAGTCTGAATGATTTGTTACTTGCCAAGTGGTTTTAGGCATTTTGCTCATCTTATGGACCACTTTTATGGTGCTTTTCTGTTCCTTTTTTGGCTTTACAAATGGCATTTTTTGTCCTAGTTTGGAATGACATGAGGGTGAGTAAATGATGACAGAATTATCATTTTTAGGTGAACTATCCCTTTAAAATGTGCGCAGTCACTTTATGAGAGATCTGCTGTACATGCAGGCTATTGTACAGTGGGAAAAAGTTGTTCCCGTTTTTAAAAGGGGCATATAAATCCATTCTGCCAGCGGCCCTCCGAAGCGCAACGGTAACGTGAGAGGCCGATGGAAAGAGAATCCCACAGAAAGCCCACCGTTCTTCAGACATCAAAGCTCTGGAGACAACTCACAGTAACATTCCTGCCTCTCGTTTGGAAACTTGCCGTCCTGCGCCCAAAGCGCCCGGAGAGGAGAGGCTCCCTGTCCTACACCACCTATATTTCACATCCATAAAGTCTGGAACAGGCCGGATATCAGACGAGGAGCAGATGAGCGCCATTCCAAATGAGCCACTCTGGAAGCAGGACATACCAGAGCCCTCGACTCAATGGGCTGTGAAATCACACATAAAGAAGAAACCAATAGGAGGGAGATGTGGAATTTCAGCTGCTTATCAAATCCAGCTTCCAGACTATTCCCGACACTTCTGTAGGAGCATCAGAGAGATGAGTACACATCCCCTCTCCACACAAGAACAAAGAGAGCCTCTCTCTGAAGCAATAATGGTGAAAATGGCAAGTGATAAACGCTCCGCACATTCGCATGTAATTTATTGCCGCTCATCAACACGCTCTAAACTCGCGTCTGCTGGGCTCCTAGCTAATTGTAAAAATGTCAGCCGGGCTCTGCACAGGGTGGAAGCATTACATTTTTTCAGTGCTTGGAAAGATAAAACCTGCTCCCTGTTATGCAAACAAGGTTCAAATAAAAAGCTTAGCGTTTCACACTGCCTTTCACGTGAACACGTGCTCTCAACACCAGATGTTGATTTAGGATTATCTAATCAGACAAGTGAGAAAAGAACAAGAGGGTTAAGTGTGAAGAACCATTAGGAACCATTGTTATTGTTAACGCAATTTAAATGTATATATTTTTAAACGAAATAAAGATAAACACTAAAAACCTGACTGACGGGTTGAAAAATGATTTAAAAGGGTTTCAAAACTCCAAAACTAACTGAAAACTAAAATATTAGCCTTAGTAACACTAGACTGTGCTGAGAAATATAAGGCTGTCCAAAAAATGTGTTTAGTGTGTAAACTAGCAACCTTTTAATTCATATGATCAAGCACTTATTGTAAATCTACAAATGATTTTAACAGATGTTATAAAATGATTAAAAGCTTGTGTTCATGCACAACACCTTTGCTGCTGTTGAGGTGTGATGCGGGTAAGGTTAGGGACCGGTTTGGTGGTATGGGTAGGTTTAAGGGTAGGTTAAAGGGTCAACAGTGTACAGGGGTCAATTTGATTATTATAAGGGAACACAGTTCGATCTGTTTATATTATATTGTTTTGATAAATGAAGTATTGTCTTTAAAAAATGATTTGTTTTCCTATGTTCATTTAGGATTCAAGGAATATCCTGTTTAATGATATACTGAAGAGTAGTGTACTAATATGAGTGTTGAGGCAATACAAAAAAAAATTCCCATCAAAATTGCAATCTGTTAGGTCTTTAGCATGCATTTAGCTAAACTTAACCAGCCACCGTTTACACAAAACTTGTTACATTAGCTAAAAGTCCAATGGCAATGCCATAAAAGATTAGTAATCGTTTATAAACATTTACAAATGATGAATATTTTCAACTTTAGATTGGCTACTGCAAAAACATGAACAAATGATTCATAAATGATTAGTAAAGATGTGTGAATAGGGTAAATTCAGGTCTTTCGGGACACTTTTTGCCATCGAGATGACTACTCATAAAGGTACTAATGATTAGCAAACATTTATAAACATTTGCAAATGATAAATAGTTTCCACTTTAGATTTAGATAAGCAATAGATTATTTGTTAAGATGTGTAAATAGAGGTCTACCAAACAAACAAAGACCAACAACTGAAGATCATATGAACTGAAGGTTTACTGACATTTGTAAGCATTTCGATTTACATTAAATAATCATATGTTAATCATTAGGTAATGTTTAGTAAGTTCATTAGTAAACATTAAAAAGCACATTATCTCATGTTTAGTTCTTTGAATATATATTAACTAATTATCTGTTAAGCGTTATATAACGTTTGTTAATTATTTATATTATAAAGTGTTACCGATAAGATAAAATAATCATCTGGGCTGATCATTTGGAAAAGATCTGATATATAATAATACCTGATTTATATAGAACTCAAAAATGGTCCAACATTGAAGCGGTCCAAGCTACTCAATTAAAGTTGAAAGTGCATAAATTCTTTTGTAGCATGTGTAAACATTTCTAAATGTTGTTTTTTTGTTGTTGATCAAATCTATCTGAACAATGTTTCACAACATGCAGGCCTATGCTACTACAAATTGCACAATGTTAAACTGAACAGTTTCCAGATTGGAGATTATAATGTATTTCCTCTTGGGAAAAGAAATACTCAAATATGCTTTTAAACACACCTCAAACTGTGTTTAAAACAAGGCCGAGACATCTGCATTCACACAGGCCCGGAGTACGGTAATCAAAATTCCAGATTCTGCCTTCGCATGGAACGTGTCCAGAATGCAAGGTCAATAATTGCCTCCCTGGAGAGAAGGACTCTGCTGACATAGGAAGCCATAAATTAGGACCCAAAACGCAGCAGCATGTCATGCGTCATTAGGGCCGGAGAGGGCTCCTTTATCTGTTCGTCATTCGGACACCGTGGATGGCACCTCCCATGTCAAAACACAAACCACATGGGAGAGGTGCAGGGTACCGCATACCTCAACATCTGACTGAGACAGCTTAAAACAGTCACTCCCCGTATAAAATACCTACATTCATACTACTAATCAGAGAGAAAGCTTGCACTAACCCGCTCCACCACAATTCAGAGATTAACAAAGTGTGAAATTAATAAACACATGTGTATGTCATTGATAAGACATTGCTTTTTAAATCTCATTTGCACTTTTGCATATTCAAATGTGCTGCAAACAGCTAAGATATACATGAAAACCAATGGAATGGATCTTCAATGAATAGCTTAAATTTAAGACTAAAGGAATTACTTTTTGGGTGAACAATTTCTTTAAATGTTTCATGCTTAAAAATTTTAAATAAACAAGAAATCAAAGAATAAGATAAGCGAGGTACCAAAGCAACTTCAAATTTAAACTTAAAAGTAATAAAACGAATAAAAGGAAATTAAAAGTAAATAAATAAATAAATAAATAACATTAGCGCAGTGTTAGTACATGTAATAGGATAAATATAGTAGAGATTAAAATATATACAATACTTTTTAAAAGTTTTAGGACAGTAAAATTTTTGAATAAGAAATCAATATGTTGTATCCAGCAAGGACACATTAAATTGATCATTTATCAAACAACATTCATTATGTTAGGAAATACATTTTATTTCAAATAAATGCTGTTCTTTTGAATTCTCTATTCATCAAAGTATCATTGTTTCCACAAAAATATTAAGCATCACAACTGGTTCACTCCACTGATAATAATAAGAAATTCTTTTTTGGCACCAAATCAGCATATAATAGATGTTAAGTTTTTTGCATCACATGAATAAAATTACGATTTTACAAGCTTTACACAACAGAAAAAAAAGTTTTTTACACATTATGATAGTATCTCAAATATTAAGTCTTTTTCTGTATTTATGATTTTTTTTTTTAATGCAACCTTGGTGAGCAAAAGAGACTTCTTTCAAAAATATTTTAACCCCAAACTTCTGAACGGTAGTAAAAAATATATCAAATCTGAATTTCATTACAATCTCAGTTAACCACTTTGCAGTAATTTGTCAGGATAAGTGTAGTCTTGAGAACACTTATGCAGTACACTCTGATCATCAAATAATGAACAAAACCAGTTTTAATGTGGGTTCATGAAACTAGTCTTCCACTGACATCATACAGTTCAACTTTCTATGATAGAGGGATGCCACCATGGAAAAAGGATTCCCTTCCTCTCTGCCTGGAGCACCTTTTATCAGCTCTCTCCCTCATATTATAATCTGGTCCGCATGGGTTGCCTAAAGCAAAATGGAAAACAGTGGGTGGACACGAGGACCCAGCCTATCAGACAACTGTATATGGTGGGTTTCCCTCCTCAGTCCTTTCTTTTCCTTACCATCTATAGATTTCATCATAACAAATATCTAGACCGGATAGCAAATGCAAATGGAGGTTTGCTTATCAGCTGGCAGCTGTCAAGTCACTGCATACCTAGTGGAAAGGACCTTTATATCATAAGCTTAACAGTGAGGAAACAGTGGTTTGGTGCGGGCGTGTAATCACTTCCTGACATTTGCATAAATAATAAACTGACCACTGAGATTGCAGCCCCCACATTCACTGTAGGCCATTCGCTGTTTTCTTGAAGTCTTAAAAGTGTGATATATTAGCTTCAACATAGGGCTGGCCGATAAAGCGATAATGATAATTATCGCGATATAATATAAATCGTTCCAGTTCGATAAATGTTCTATATAATGTTTATGCGGCAAATGCGGAACGAATCAGCACGACTCATTTGATCGGTGCCACACGGAGCATTTATTTGCTTGACTCACTCAAATGTACATCATGACTCCGTGATTTAAACTAGTTTAAAGCCAGATGAAACAGCGCTGACAAACAGGAGAAACACGGTGTGCAACATGACAGTAGAAAGCTTTTCAATCTACAAATCGCCATAATTTACCATGGATTTAATGTGGTAACGCTAACTGCACCATGGTATTATTGCAGAAATGTGGGATATTCATATCGAATTTGATCATATTGTTAATGTAGACATGTATTATATGTATTAAGGATATGGATCTAATTACAAATTACAGTATTTTTTGTGATCAAGCTTTAGCATTTATACTAAATGTATTTAGAGTATTGTTTTTCATACAAATACCTAGAAACCATATAGTAAAATTTTTACCATGGTATTGAGGTGCTATATGTGTGGTTTTAACTGTGCTTACTATGATCTAAATGTTTTCTACTATGGACGACCAATGGTTAATTTGAATAAAACTCAAAGAGTCAGAATTATTCAATTTCACCATATAAAAATGAGGTTGTTACAATTTTTACAGATGTTACTGTTTTTGATTATGAAAATAAATTTACATCTGCATCCTAACTCAAGCTACTACAACTGTCAGTTCAAGCTACTGTCAAATGTGCATTTCTAAGAGACAAAAAATGTAATATTATTAATACTGCAGGCTCCAATGCAAACTGTATAGATAACTAAGATATGCATCATCAAAGTCAGGCAACGCAAACCTGCTTCATAATTTGAAACAATATCACTCATTAGAACATGCAAAAACCAAGAAATAATTGTTTTTTTAAATGATGATATTTATTTTGTTAAAGGGTCATATGATGCGATTTCAATTTTTCCTTTCTCTTGGGAGTGTTACAAGCTCTCTTGGTGCATAAAGAAGATCTGTAAAAAAGTTGCAAAGACTAAAGTCTCAAAAAAGAGATATTCTTTATAAAAGTTAAAAAAGAGTCAGCCACACCAACCTAAAACGGCTCGTTCTAACACACGCCCCACATATCTATGTCGCTAATGTGGGAAGATTTGCATAACCTGCCCAATGTTCACGCAAAGAAAGAAGCGTAACTTTGATTCTCGCTGTAATATCGTTTTTTCCGCCCCTGTCATTGAAGACGCTGTGTGTTTCGTTGTGAATGCGAAACTACTTTGTTTGGCCTTCCAGAAGAGGATGATATTTGCTTCGTCATGCCTGGAGCTGATCCTGCTGGTTGCTGAGGAAATACTACAAACTTTGCGCTGTGGATCGCCAGATAGACTTTCACCATGGACGAAGCGATTCCAGCCCTGATTCGTCCACAGGTTTCTTCCGTACGCTCCTTCGTTCGCATCGCCCAGCCGCGCCGTTCTTAAGGCTTACCCTCCCTGCTAGCTCCTAACCCTCCAGCTTCCTCCGCTAGCACCCGCTCTGCTCACTGTAGGCTGCCCCGCTCAATCTAACCTCGCGCCGTCCTTACTGCTAGCTCCCGGCCTTGCTCACTGGAGGCCTGCCCGCCGCTCCTCTAACACCCTCCGGCCGTTCCTTCCCAACGCAAGCTCCCGGCCTCTGCTCCTGTATCGCCGTGTGTGGTCTCTGTTTCGTTGTGAAGTGAAACTACTTTGTTTGGCCTTCCAAAAATGGACACGACTAGAAATCAGTTGTTAATTTGTATTTACAACACTGTTCAAGAACACATCAACCCAAATATTCCGATGTGTGCAGTTACATTTTATGGAGGACTGTTTCCTGATTTTCTGGGGAGAGTAAGACTACAATGCCGGCTGTTCTGACTCAAATACTGGAAGTATGTTTTTATTATATTTAAAGAGTTATATTTTATATATTTAAAGCGAGTTTTTTGGGCAGTGTAGAGTAGGGCTTGTTGTTTGTCATTTCTCCGATCCCAAATGCAGACATGGTTTTATGTTTTTACGCGGCGCGATGCAACGCAACGTGAAAAAAGACAGTATAAGTCATTATAATACATAATTATATCCCCACTGGATGCAACGCATGTCTCGTTTATAATGGGTTTTCATGTTTTTGAATCATCGCTCCGGCCGGACAGGGCATCATCACAGTATGCTGAGGGGCGTAACATTTGTCTCACGCTCGAGGTATTTGGCCAATCGCAATGCATTGGATAGCTGGCCAATCACAGCACACCTCGCTTTTTCAGACCGATGAGCTTTGTAAAAATCGACGCGTTTCAGAAAGGCTGGGCATAGAGGAGAAACAATAATGTACAGTATGTGGAAAATAGTGTGTTTTTTAAACCTTAAACTGCATAAACATTTCATTACACAAAATACTGTTCTTTTTAGCAGCATCATATGACCCATTTAAGGAAAAATGACTGGAAAATTGTAAAGAATTCAAAAACGTGAAGTGTTTGTCATGTTCTGACCATAAAGAGTAGTTTAAACCACAGTTAATGGTCTGGTTTTTACAACTTTCACTTGGGAGCAAAAATAATGTCTCTTCTTAATGTCAATCTATGTGTTTTGCTTTTGACATTTACAATGTTTATACAACGTGCTGTGTTTCTGTGACTGTCTAAAGCAGTGGTCGGCAACCTATGGCACAAGAGCAATAGGGAAAACTGTATACCGACATACATTTTGAGACAATCATTCCTCATAGTCACAGCCCGTTAGGAGCTATAAATACTATTGAAGTGAGAGAATTAACCTGCGCCAGTCTACAGATGCGCTTGGCTAACAGCGCTCATCAATGTCAAAATAAATGAGATGGCAAATCAAAGTAAGCGGGGTTTACTGTTCACAGAAAACAGAGCGCAAATGTCAGCCCGAAGCGTCCAGTTTAATATTGAATGAGAGCGAGTAGATGGAAATTTGCAAAATGCAAAACATTTAATATTAGTCAACTCTTTTATGATAGAAATGTTAAATGACCGACAGCTATATCAAGTAATGCAAACTACTCCACTTTTTTTTGTCAAATATGGCCATTTTGAGAGAAGAGAGAGAGAAAGATTAAAGTTGTGTGTGTAAATTGCGTTTCTCTCTCTACAAGCAGTGAAGCGTAGTTACTCAAACCCCTCACCACCCCGAGAAATAGAATTGGTAAGCATCACACGACGCTGATTATTAATAAAAGTCAGGCAGTGTTGACAACAAGTTTCTGTGCTCCTAAATATTTCTGTGTGTATGCCACGCGACCTACGACCTCTGTGCGAGTGATGTGTGTGTGCGTCAATTAAAGCAGTGCATTAATATAGAACAGTAGTTTAACTGAATGGTTTTAATGCACAGTTGGCCTCGTCACACACATACAGTGATGTTCAGTAGGGTCACACTGTAAATCTAATATTGAAAGTCTAATTTAAACATTAAAATAAAGACATTTTTAGGATTTTGCAAAAGTTTAAAAAACAACTTATGAAAAAGTGCTTCAAAATACTTAAGATTCTGCGCTATTTGTATGATAATCAAATACAGATTTTATCTGAACATTTAAAAAAGATTATCTACTGTGAAAATACAGCATGCATTTAAAAAAAGGGGTGGGGGGTGGCTTATTGGCACAGTGGCATTTTTTCACACTCTATACGTTTGGCACTGCAGTGCAGGGTTAACGACGCAAAAGCTGGGCTTCATAACCTTGAGTAAGAAGTGGTGCTAACCCTCCTTCTAAATTAAGTGTGAAATGTACCTTTACCCAGGGTTAAAAGTGGTGTTTGGAACGATGATAACCCAGGGTTAGGTGCAGTGTGAAAAGCCCTAAAGCACATTAGTGCCCACCCACTTTTTGGGTGGCCTTGGTCTATAAGTATTTTTCTCACAGGGATTAAAAAATGTAAAAAAAAGGTTATAAGCCATGAACCAAATCAACCAGCTAGGAACCATATTATTTCAAACTTTGATTTGAAGCAATCGTTGTTAAAGGTTTATTAGTTATTCAAAATCAGTTTCCCATTTGGAGAAAATAACTCATTTTTAGTTAGAGGGAACCCAAATGTTGTACTCTGTAAGCATTAAATATACATAGCATTCCGGGAGTCCCTTAAAAAGTGTGATAATGGAGACAATTAAACAGTGTATTTGACATCAAATTGCTTGAAGTCACGATGTAAAGGAAGTAGCACAAATTTTTTTCTTCCACATTGTGATGTACATTTGAGTGAAGCGGATATCGAAAAAGAAAGCACGTAGGGCGGGGACTTGGTTCTATATATCGTTGACTGGATGTTGAGACAGCGTGGCACTCAAAAGTCAAGGCAGATGAACATGAGTATGAAGGGGCGTGGCTTAAACAAACTAAATGATTGGAGAGGTCAGGCATTTTCATCTGAAGATCCGGTCATGAAGTTTTGATTAAACATTACATTTAATGTAATTCATTTTTTATTTTTTTTATTAAACATGCATGTATGAACTGTTCACAATAAAATCTATAACATGATAGATAGGGCGAATTTAATCCACTTTAAATATTGAGTATACTTGTGTGTGATCTTGTATAAGCCATAAATTAATAATTGTCTGCCATAACTCTCTTAATAACATCACCTATCTTTTTCTCACAGTGACAGACTGTCTGGACTGGATGAAAGGTGTGCATATGTGTGTGTATGCATGTAACCGAATCCTGTAACCAGAGTGTCTGCAGTCAGACAGCGTTTTACACCCCTCAGTCCCGATACGCAATCCCACACCCCCCATAGCGGCCTCAGAGGAAGCTTTAACCACTCCATATCCAAACGGGACACACCAATAAAACGCTCTAATGCATGGTGTAATGAGTAGGGCCCATCCCTGATGGCGTGCAAGATTCCCCATTACTCAAGCACACAGGGTCTGGACACCCCCTCTCCATTTGCGTTTCCCAGGAAACACACCGCTCGATGCTGATTACAAACACGACTACGTCGCCCTCCACCCCCAAAACGTTGGCCAATTTGTTGGGGAAAAACTTGACCTTGTTGCCAGGAGAACGTGCGGCACAATCAGTGGACGTTTCATCATTGAGATGTGTTTACAAAAAACAATACATTCTGGATTGCTTGTATCAAAGGGGCTGGCCACTCGAGGGATCTGACGTACTTCGAATCCTGGCACATTTGGACCCCTGTGCCTCGGACTTGATGAATGTATAACATGTGCCTGATTGGACTATTCGTTTAAACGACGCATATGTATTTCAGAGCATTCGCATGGTGTTTGAGGAAATCGAGTGGTATTTTCGTAATGTGATCCTCAACGTTGATGTCAGAGGCTCTGACTGCATAAGAGGAGGTGTGCAAATAATGGCATTTCATAGGAAATCCAATAATGTTAACTGCGGCATGCTGAGTGAATTACAGAAATGTCAGTGTATTTCCTTTGGAAACAAAGAGAGAGTATGTCTGTGAGAGACTGTAATGTCCTATATCTGGCACAAAACGGGACCTAAAACTCCTTTTGAAGTTCATTATTTAAATCAACCTTTAATCAACCTCAGAATGGTCAAACTAAATAATTACATTACCGTTCAAAGGTTTGGAGTTCTTACTTTCTCTTATTTATTCTAGTCTGTACTGCCTTGTCGACCTCCTCCGAGTTCACCAAAAGAGAGAGAGGTCATCACAGGACCACATGGCCAACAGGTCTGCGGACCAGGAATGGGCTGGATAAGATACAATACCTGTCTTAAAGCACATACTTTACAACAGCAGCGAGTGGGCCACTCTCAATAATATCCAAACACCCAGGGTACCATAGACATACCCGGGTCATGCAACAATGATCCGGAAGGTCCTGCAAAGGTGTTCTGGTGGGCCCTTCCAAGGCATCTTGGAGTGGGAATGTGCAATGCTCTACATTCCAGTGAAATGTGCATATAGCAGGAAATCATTTAAACCAGTCAACTGCCATTCAACAACATAAGTTAACTGGACTACCCCCCCATATTATAAATATATTATTCCTTTAATGCTTCACACTTTCAAACATTCCGGATATAAACTTAAAAAATTATGAGGTGTTTATATTGTATATGTTTATGCATGTATATGTACGTGTATATTTGTATGTATGTTTTTCTTCCTGTTACTATCTGTCTGCTTGTTTAATTTTTCCTCCTGTATATTTCTTTACTTCCTCTTCTTTTTCGTAATCTAGCATAATTGCCGCAATTGCATTCTCAAGGTATATACCTGTTTTTTCCTTGTTTATCTGTCTGTATTGTTGTTTGCTTAACAATAATAATAAAAAAAACTAATGTTTGGAGTTAGTACATTTTTTTGGAACAAAATTAATACTTTTATTCAGTAGTGATGCATCAATTTAATTAAACAGTATTTAGTAATCAAATTAGTAATTTAGTAATCAAACAATTTAATCAATCAGACAGTCAAGACATTTTACAAATGATTTCTATGCCGTTCTTTTGCACTTTCCATTCATCAAAAGAATCTTGAAACAACTTTATCATGATTTCTACAAAAAATATTAAGCACAACGAGAAAACTCATCATATTAGAATGATTTCTGAAGGATCATGTGACACTGAAGACTGCAGTAATGGCTGATGAAAATTCAGCTTTCCCATCACAGAAATAAATTACATTTTAAAATGTATTAAAATGGAAAAAAGTCATTTTAAATTAAACTTTAAAAATGTAATTGTAATAATATTCAATATTACTATTTACTGTATTTTTGATCAATAAATACAGCTGTGATGAGTACGAAACATCTATCAAAAACATTTAAAACATCTTACCGACCACAAATCTTTTAACATTCTACTTGATGTTGCATTCACTTTATAGTAAAGTTTGCAACAGTTTCAATCCTGTTACCAAATTTAACTAGGTTGCATAGCAAACAATGTCTAAACACAGTTTACAAATACATTTTTTTAACAGTAAACTTAGATGTTGTAGTTAAATAAACATAAAAATAAATAGACAAACTTCCTAGGGAAAAAAACGAGGTTAATTAGTTTGGGACTAAATACTGGTTTAAAGATGTGAATAAACACATATTTTCAATAAAAAAAAAATTAAAACATTTTTTTATTTTATTCCCTATAAAGTGTCATGGGTGATCTTAACTTGTGTAAAAATTCAAGTGAATGGAATAAGATTAATAAAATAACTTAAATAAAGTTACTTCTTTGGTGTCAAATTGAGGATTAATTTTTCAAACATGAGAAAAATCCTGTGGTAACAGGATGGGATACAAAACCGTGGGACACAAATAAAGTTAAATTAAATTTTTCGTTTTTTTTTATTTTCTTTTGGTGAAATGTAAATTGTTTTGGTTGATTGCAAAAAAGATTATTATGGCATTATTGCATGATTTTAACTTTAACTTTAATGTACTGACTTTAGCTGGCACTAAAGTGAAAAACATTCACGACGGATAATACATTCCTAGAATGCTCTGTGCAGGACAGAGTTCTTTAAATGCCAACTCTGCAGGTTACATTTCTTCCTGAAGTCCTACGACTCCCGTACCAGAAGCTCTTTAAAAGGAGGGGAAAGTCATCAAATTCACTGCGATCTGAGTTTACAGGCACCCTCACACATTTTTACAACATGGCAAACAGACAGTAAACACCAGGTAATGCAATTTAACACATGATTAGGACAGAGCTAATTAGACTGTAGATAATAAAACTAATAGGGGAGTCGTAAAAGGCGAACGAAGTGCCTAAAACAAAAGAGCCAGCCATTCCTGCAGCCTGGTCTTCTCTCCCTATACACTTTCGCCTGTCTTCCTTTCTTCTTTGCTTCTATCAGAGGTCAGGGGATTAATGGCGGACCTTGTGGCCTTCTGCAGCCTCTGAAAACATTTTCTTGCCCACTGGCTTCTTATAAATCAACGCACTGTCTTTTCATCCTGCAAATCTCATTTCAAAGTCTCATCACGTTATACTCGCAAGGTTACACGTCTGGAGTCCAGAGTTACAGGGACTGCATGAATAAAAGAGGGAATCTCAAGATCTCGGAGAAAAATATATTTACGACGTGCCTACTTTGAATAGGAAGCCTTGATGTTAAGCAGAGCTATTTTATTCAAGGTTTACATCCTGTTCCAGAAATCAAGTACTTGTCGGTATGGAGATTGCCTTTATGAATGCAAACATAAAAATGTTTGCATTCCCGATAATTGCAATCACACATGATTTATGTAAATGAATAAATCTGTATGCATTTCTAAACGACCAGATCACAAGTTTATTCTGTTCAACCTAAAATGAAAATGCTGTCATCATTTATTCGCAACATGTGTCATGTCATTTCAAACTGCAACTTTCTTTTGTGGAACACAAATGGAGATGTTTTGAAGAATGTTCTGCTGCTCTTTTCTCAAGGAAGAGGAAAGGACAGGTCGGCTGTCAAAACGATGAAAAAATAAAATAAAAAATAAATAAACATATATATATATATATATATAAGGTCATAAAAGTGTCCATAAGCTCAGCATAATATTTAAATCCTCTAAAGCAGTTGGTAGGTTTGTTAAACAGAAGCAACTTTGTGTTTGTAACATTACATAAATTAAAGTGTAAATGTAAAAATGTAATTAAACCTGCCCCGCCACTATAGCTTTTATAAATATAGTACAAAAAGTCATGTGCAAAAGTCAGAAATTATGTTTAAAAAATTATTTTTAGATTTTAGTTGCAAAGTCATTATCTCTCTTTTTTTTGGCATTGGGCCTGATTAACTTTCATTTTTACAGGATTAAAAATAGTAAACATTTCTACTCTCTGTGGAAGGGCACTACAGGTTTGGGTCGGTCCAATTTTTTAAAAGTTTTTTGAAAAGAAGTCTATTATGCTCAAAAATAAGGCTGAGTTTATTTGATCAAAAATACAGTAAAACAGTAATATTGTGAAATAGTATTATAATATAAAACATAGTTTTATATTTTAAAATGTAATTTATCCTGTGATGCAAAAGCTGATTTTTCAGGCACCATTCTCCAGTGTTTCAGTGTCACAAGATCCTTCAGCAATCATTCTAATATGCGGTCGTTTTCGTAATTTGGTGCTCAAAAAAAATAATTTCTTCTTATCATTGTTGAATCATCAATCTTTGAAAAAAATAAAAAATGTCAAAAGCATTATGAAACCAACATCTTGTGTTTTCAACCTACATCCTTGTGACATAAACTCTGTTATTCTTAAAAAAAAAAAACTTAGAACTAGCAGAATTAAAAAAAAAAATTATTTCTGGCCAATTAAAGTGATCACACATCTGCATATATCAACTTTCGTTTTCAGTTTCTAAAACTGAAAAATAAATGTCATGATGACACTGACAATACCATCATCGATTTTGCTGTATGATTTGGCTGCGTTCTCCTCCTGTCTAATCTATGCACATGAGAGTAGAGGAAGATGTGATAGGACCACGCAGGGAGAGTTTCCTTTTCCAATCAGAAA
Organism: Sinocyclocheilus anophthalmus; assembly: GCA_018155175.1. Lineage (NCBI taxonomy): Eukaryota > Metazoa > Chordata > Actinopteri > Cypriniformes > Cyprinidae > Sinocyclocheilus > Sinocyclocheilus anophthalmus. The sequence goes on along the minus strand of JADLZN010005465.1, from coordinate 39,213 downwards.
ATGCAAAGGGTATATTAATCTGACATATAAAACCTGTCATGCATGTCTGAAAACTTCCTGCGGCACGTACATCTCCGAAATACCAACGACAAAGGGCTGCCCACATCTCTCTAAAAAAGAAATACTGAAATATAACAATGGATCCTGAAATTAGGGAAATCATCAAGATCCTTGTTACAGACATACCAGGACACACACACACACAACCACAACCCCAAAAAGCCTGTTGTTTGCTTTAGCAGCAGGAGTGTGTGACACCTCGGTCGTAATCCGCGTTAACCCCTGGTGCACTCGTTGTTCACGGCGTTTCATGATGTCTGAAAGATGAGAGGGGGTCCCAGACAGACAGAAAAACATTCTCAAATTGCTCCCCTCATTTCCATAAGATAAGTCTGATTAAGGTGCTTATAACTGATTGGGCGACTAATGAACCCCTGCTTAGAAAACCACAATCCTCATCCTCAGGTCTACAGGACAAATGCATGTGGCTTGCTCATGTGAAGCAAAGCACAAAAAATAAGCAGAAAGAAAAACAAACGGTTTTCAACATTGATAATAATAATAAAAACTGTTTCTCAAGCAGCAAATCAGCATATTGAATGATTTCTGAAGGATCAAGTGACAATGAAGACTGTAGTAATGGGCCACTGAGATACAATTTTGTATCCCAAGAATACATTACTTTTTAAAATGTATTAAAATAGAAAACGGTTATTTTAATCTGTAATAATATTTAATTTTCATTTACACTGCATTTTAATCATATAAACGAAGCACCGGTGAGAGATTCCTTTCAAAAACAAACATTAAAAAAAAAAAAAAAAACTTTTAAAATGAGCTGATATATAAATATAATCCTGTATCACAACATTTTGGGGTCAGTACGATTTTTCATGTTTGTTTCAAGAAGTTGTCTTCTGTCATCAAGGCTGCATTGATTAAAAAAATCCATTAAAAAATAATATTGTGAAATATATTACATTTAAATAACGGTTTTCAGTTTAATATTACACACAATGTAATTTATTCCTGTGGGGGCAAGCCTAACTTTTCATAGGCATTACGTAGTTCAGTGGTCACATGATCCTTCAGAAATCCTTCTAATATGCTGACCTATCTTCAATGTTGGAAACAGTTGTACTGCTTAATATTTTTTTAGAACCTGTGATCCTTTTTTCAGGATTCTTTGTTTAATAAAAAGTAAAAAAATTATTATTTCAAAACAGAATTCTTTTGTAACAATCTACTCGCCATTCAAAAGTGGGGCTCAGTATGTTTTTTCTTTTTTTGAAAGAAATTATTACTTTAATTTAGCAAAGATATTCATTATAAAAAAAGTTAATACAATATTAGCGTCATATTGTTATAAAAGATTTCTATTTTGGGATCATGTGACACTGAAGATTGTAGTAATGGCTGATGAAAATTCAGACTAACCACCTCAGGAATAAATTATATTTTATATAGGGATGGTAATGTTAACGCAAAATTACTGAAGCACGATTTCTATTCTCAACTCTGCTGCTAAACTCTGGGAAAGAGTTAGATCCAGTAAGCGAATGCATTCATACAATCAGTCCAACTACAAAACGCTAATATAAAGGAAACCAGGCTGATTACATCAGAGGTTGCAGAGAGAACAGAGACTCGCGTTGAGTTTTCAGTGAATGATTCATTCCAGTGCGTTTCAATTTAAAACAGAAGCTCTGTCACATTCTGTAATTGTTTCAGAGGTGTGTGAAATACAGACTGAAAACATCCCACTACTGTATGATACACCTAATGATACGCAAAGTACGTTTCTCGGCTGGATAACGCAAAACAGCAAATCACTAGGAAAATATTGCTGGATAAGGACTGCAATCAAGGTAAAGACGATTGCGGTGACGTACAAAAGTCTACAGTCTGATATATTAACGCGCAAACAGTGTATAAGTGCTCTTGACGCACTGATCATACGTGGTATTTATGCACAGACACATTTCAGCACATTCACGTTGTTTCCACACACATTCAGGATAATGTTTTGATATGTCATATGTATGTTGCTTAGTTTAATCATTCTGAATGCATCCGTGTACTGTAGAAGGTATATGCAGTCAGCTCGAGGCTTCTGGTTTAGAAGTTTTTTTGGCATCTCCATGTGGTCCCGTTCGGTATCGCAACTTGACTTCAATTATATAGACTCCTTATATCATGTGGTTCTTTGGTGTTTTTCGGTGTCCAAGTGTCCTTTTCTTGGAAGTACATCAAAATTCATCTTGAAAAAAGCTTGCAGAAAATACAGTTTTGTACGAATCACCCTTCAATCTTTTGGTTTACTTTGCTGGATATAGCAACTGATGAGAAAATGAAGGGGATAAATGGTGCATGCTTAATTTCAAAGGGTGTGAATTTTAATCTATTGACAGCCCTAATTTTAAAGTATATTAAAACATAAAAAAACACATGCATGTGGCTGCTTATGCTAAAAGCAAACGTATCCTCCCGTGCAGAGACTCTGAACAGGCTGTGACTCTGAAGCTGTCACTGAAGACACTGAACCTAAGTAATAGACTATAATTTGGGGAAGGACATCCCTTAATTACAGGTTGTCAAAAAAATATTTTTGAATGAATAAATCAACACATCTTGGGATAGTATTTTCTACTACTTGTGGTTAATTACACAACAATAAGTTTCATTGTCTTGTATATGCTTACAATTACCCGCTGAAGGTTTGTTCTCAGGAGAAGCGTTCTGCGATGATTAATGTAGAGCAGCTCTTAACCACAAGACGCGTGTCACATATCAAGTTAAGAGAGGATCTTAATCCCTGGTTTTTGCACTAAAGCGTAACTAAGAAAGCAGACAAAGGATAGGGTTTGGAATCTCAAAATGTCAGAATTAGTTTGCTCCTGAATGAGTCTTTCGGTGCTGCTGTGACAGCAATCGAGAAAACTGGAATCAAGAGACTATTTCAGGCCTGTAGACTGAAACCCAGTCATTCCCAAGGGCTTGTAAATGTAGTTTAATAAAGCTCTCCTTCCTTTCACCTTCAGAATTCAGAAGAGTGCTGACTTCTGCAGTTATATAAGGAACCATGAGAAAAGGATTCATATAGGAAAAATACTTACAAAAGACTAACTTATGTAGGCATGTCACAATACAATACTGGTCATAGCTCATTTAAAAATTTAAAGACCCTTTAAGATTTATTTATTTATTTATTGTTCAATGGCATTATTTATTTTTTTTTTTTTTATACTTTATTTTTTTTCCCTCCTTTTTTTCAAACAAAATACAGAACAAAAGGATACATTCTAAAGAACAGCCTACACACATAACAGACATATACTTACAGACAGTGGTCACCAAATATAACTTATACTACATTCATGAGTATTCAGATTTTGATCAGATTCTGCCATACAAAGTTATGTTAAGGGTTACACATCTGACACGGTTTATGTATTAAGAGTCAAAATGATCTAAGGATCCCCTTTTTTGGGGGGGGGTGCTTCAAACTCATATAAATGGCAAAACAGAGAGAGAGAGGGAAGGGGAAAAAAAATAATAAAAAACACAGATCATCTAAATCTTTTCTTTTCTTCTCGACCACCTCCCCCAGTATGATGAGATTTTGGTAGATTGTTGCCTTAAGGAAAGGGTCAGCACTTCCATACTGTAGACATCATGTACAATTTCTAGCCATTCACATACAGATGGGGGATCTCCCTTAAGCCATTTCCTTGTAATGGCCTTCTTACCGGTTGCTAATAATATATTAAAGAGGTACAGTATATATCCTTCTTTGCTATTTTTGAAGAGGACAGTCCCAGGTACATTGTTCTAAAGTCACATTCAAGATTCAATCCCATTATTGCATTTATCTCTCTATTCAAATCCTGCCAGTAAGTATGAATGATATTACAGTCCCAGAAAATGTGAAAATGGTCAGCCGATACATTTCCGCATTTTCTCCAGCATTCACCAGCTTTTGGATTCCCAGATTGCAAATATTTTATTTTAGGGGTTATGAAAAACCTTATTATATTTTTCCAAGTGAACTCCCTCCATGAATCTGAATTAGTTGTGGTCATCTGGGTTCTCAACATAGATAACCATTCTTCCTCTGTTATACTTATATTGGCTTCCTTTTCCCATTTTTGTTTCACATACATCGTTGAGTGTTTTTTTGTTGACATTAAACGGGAATAAATTCTTGATACAAGTTTATTATTCATCTTTTTTTATAAGTATCTACAAATATCTGAACTATCGTTGATCCTATATCTTCTGAATCTCTTATATTCTTATTAAAATAATGTCTAACTTGAAGATAACGGAAAAAAGTCTTGTTTATCTAAGTTGTATTTATGAGAAAGTTGTTGGAAACTCTCTAGCCCACTCTCGGTAGAAATAAGGCAGAAGGATGTTATACCTTGTAAACTCCATTGCTTAAACCTTAGATCCAGTCTTGCTGGTTTAAACTGTAAGTCATGTTCCACCCATCTTAGTATCCTTCCTTGTCTTTCAATTTTAGGATTCCTTAATTCTTTATACCAAATTTCCAATGGAATCTTTGTCCAACAGTTCAATTTATGTGACTGTGTCTGCTGCAAGTTTCTATCTCCTAGTAACGCTTGAAGGGGTAATTCAAGTTGTGACTGTTCAAAGTCCTTCCACTTTGCACTATATTCATCGTTACACCAGCAAGCCAAGTGTCTTAGCTGTGCTGCCTTATAGTAATCGTCTAATGATGGCAGACCTCTCCCACCCTTATCCTTAGGAAGTTGTAGAGTGTTAAATCGCACTCTTGGCCGCCCACTCTTCCAAATGAAGCGTGATATTAGTTTTTTCCATTCATCAAATTGCCTTTTTGGTATTTCTATTGGTAAAGCTTGAAAAAGAAAAAGTAATCGTGGCAATATATTCATCTTTATTATCTCTATTCGGTTGTATAGATCTAAAGGTAGGAGAAGCCATCTGTTCAAGTCTATTTTTATGATCTCTGTAATGGGACAATAGTTAACTTTATAGATGTTTGATAGGTCTGCAGGAATTTGAACTCCAAGATATCTGATGGAGGATGTATTCCACTTAAATGTGTATTCATTACGTATTTTATTACTTGGATTATAATTACACAAGAGAGTCTGGGTTTTATGTATATTTAATTTATATCCTGAGTATAATCCAAATTTTTCAAGAGAGTACATCACTTTGGGTAAGCTAAGTTCTGGGTATGTAAGAAACAGTAATACATCATCAGCGTATAAACAAATCTTGTGTTCTATATCTTTAACTACCACTCCTCTTATTTCTATATCGTCTCTGAGTAGCTGTGCCAGTGGTTCGATAAACAGCGCAAACAGGGTAGGGCTTAATGGGCACCCTTGTCGGCATCCCCTTTCTAAAATAATATGTTCCGAAATGTCACCATTAATTTTAATTCTTGCTATTGGGTTTGAATATAAAGATTTAAATATTCTAATAGTGTCATTTTCAAATCCAAAACGTAACAAAACTGAGTATAGAAAGTCCCAACTCACTGAGTCAAACGCTTTTTCTGCATCTAGACTAATTAGAAGGGTAGAAGTTTTATTCTGAAATATATAATCAATTATGTGTAGGGCTCGCCATATGTTATCATATGTCTGTCTTTGTTTTACGAAACCTGTTTGATCTGTATCTATTAAATCTGGAAGAATATGTTCTAATCGTTTAGCCAGTATAGATGTATAAAGTCTGTAATCAATATTTAGGACTGAAATAGGTCTATACGAATTACATTCTATCGGATCTTTTCCTTCTTTTAGAATCACAGATATTACAGCCTCTTTCCAAGAACTAGGGGGGTCACCTTCCTGTAAGGTGTAATTAAAACATTCATGAATCATTGGCATCAATTGTTCCTTAAATGTTTTATACCACTCAGCAGAAAAACCATCCATTCCTGGTACTTTATTTGTTTTAAGCTTTGATATAGCCTTACTTATTTCTTCTATTGTTATATTTTGAGTTAATATTTTGTTTTGCATTGATCCAATTGATGGTAAATCCAATGTGTGCAGAAATTCTTGTATTCTTGTGGAGTGAATATAATTTTTCTGCGTATATAATTCCTTATAGTACTTTTCAAAAGCCTGTTGTATTTCTTCCAATTTATGACATATCTTTTTAGTTCTGGGATCTCTAATTTTAAATATACTCCTCTCTGCCTGCTGTTTCCTTATTCTCCAAGCCATAAGCTTTTTTGCTTTCGGACCGTTTTCATAAAATCTCTGCTTTATGAATTTCAGTTTTAGTTGTACTTGCTCATTATATATTCTATTAAGCTCTGATTGAACTTCTTTTATCCTTGTCAAAATAGTTGGATCATTTTTCCTACCATAATTATTCTCTAACTCTTTAAGTTTTGTGTTTAAATTCTTTAAATAATTTAGTTTTTCTTTTTTTTTCTGTGATGCCCACATTATGAGTTTACCTCGCATAACAGCCTTAGCTGCATCCCATAGGATACAGGGTGACACCTCTCCATTATCATTATAGGTTAAGTAATCAGAGAGTTCCTTTTTAACATATTCTTTACATGCTAAATCATTTAAATGACTGGCATTGAGTCGCCAGAATGTCTTTTTAGGTTTACTGTCCAAGAACACTGTGAGGTACACTCCTGAATGGTCTGAGATATCCCTTACTCCTATTTCACAGTCCTTCACTCTATGTCGTTCCAAACCAAACATAAAGAAATAATCAATTCTAGAGTGAGACATATGTGCAGAGGAAAAGAATGTATATTCTTTTTTGAAAGGATATAAGTCTCTCCAAACATCTATTAAGCCTAATTCTTTCATCATATTTATCATTTGTCTAGCTTCCCGACTAATTTGCTTAATGGAAGACGAATCAAATTTAGGTTGGAGTTGTACATTCCAGTCTCCCCCACAGATCAATGTGCCAGAGGCCTCCTTGGCTATGATAGTAAATATTTTTTTGAGAAATGCTTTGTCTTTTCCAGGCGGTCTATATACATTGACTAATGTGACTTCATTTTGGTCAATAATCCCTTTTACAAGGCTATATGACCCTCCTATCAGTAATTTCAGGAAAGCAACTGAAAATTTATTTTTTTTGAATTAATGTACTACCTCCCGTTTACGTCCATTTATAGAAGAAAAACAAATCTGAATTCCCATTGTCCCTAACTTTCATGCTCTGTGTCTAGAAAGAGGAGTCTCTGCCAGAAGAGTAACTGTGGATTCTCCGTTTCATTGTAGCAACAAGTTACTATTTTAATGGGTTAGTAACCCTTAAACATTCAAAGTAATTATTTATATTCTGTCTGGGATGCAATCTAATCAAAGTATTGTTGTAAAGATTGAGTGACCAAAAACATACAACTCAACAAACAAGAAATAGTGAACCACTTAAAGAACAAAAACAAAAAAAAAAAAAAAAAAAAAAAAAAAAAAAACACAACAAAAAAAACTGGCCTCCAAAACTTGAAGTTTTGAACAACTTACTAATGTGGGGGAAGACCTTCCTTCTCTAAAGGGCCCCTCTCTGTTGTGCCTATTGCACAAAAAGTGTTATCCGGAATATTCAGTACCCATACTGACTGGCTCTATATTCTTGTGTTTCCAGCTAGGTTTACAAGTTAAACACAACATTTCTTCTATTATCCTCTATGATAACAGGGTTATTTTAATACAAATTATAATCCTTTTGCGTTAACATAACAAAATGTTATTAAGTGACTCAATTCCGAACGTGATGTCCTCAATTGTTCATCCTTTTTAACACAGGGTAGATCGGTTAAAGTATCCATCTTCTTTCGCTCAGTTTATATGTCCACCATTAAAGATATATTCACAAATTCAAAAAGTCTTACCAGTGTTTCAAAGTTTTATGGTGGGGTGTATCAGCTTCCTCCGTACATTCAAATGGAGCTTTCGTTGTCTCTTTGAAATCCACGTAGTTTCTCCCGGATCTTCGCTCGATGTGCTTCCTTGCTTTTCTTTGAAGTTGCGCCCACCTTTTCCCAAGGCCTCTGTTTCGCTTTTTCAGAAAGCCCTACTCCAGTTGCCTCTTCGCTACTTATCAGTCCCTTTTCTTTCAAGTCTTTCGAAGCTTCCATCGTCGTATTATATGTAACCGGGCCGTTTTCCAGAAAGACTCTCAGTTTCGCCGGCGGTGGCGTTTGGAACTTAATCCCTTTCTCTTTCAGAATTTTCCTGATCGGTGCAAATGCCCTTCTTTTCTGTTGGACCTCAGGTGGATAGTCTTGGTCAAAGAAAATCCTTTTTCCTTTACAGTGCACTTCTTTCTTCCTCCATGCAGAACGTAGGACCAAGTCCTTCGTTTTATATTCCAGAAAGAATACCACCACAGATCTAGGGTATGCATCGGCGGGTGGTTTGGGTCCAAGTGCTCTGTGGCACCGTTGAATTTTGAGATCCAAGTCACTGAGTGACAGCTCCGTTTTGATAATCGATTCCACCAGTTCTTGGACATTATTCCCTTCGCTTCCTTCCGGGATTCCGAAAATCCGCATATTATTTCTACGTGAGCGTGTTTCGAGATCTAACAATCTCTCTTGTAAGTTTTCTTGAATTTGGATGCTTTGTCCGAGTACTTCTTTGATCTCAGCACCGTTCTCCTCTAATTCCCCAACTCGCTGCTCCGCTTCATCGATCCTCTCTGCCGTGACGTTTAGGTCTGTGATAAGCCCGTTCAGTTTTTGGTTGACTTCTTGTTTAAAATTGTTCAGCTCTTCTTTCACATCTCTCGCAAGAGAATCTCGGAAAGCAGTTAGTTCAGTTTTAATATCCACCCGGAAAGATTTAATGTCCGCGTGTATCGCTGCAATGCTAGCTGACAGGTTATCAGCGACGCCGTCCATCTCAGCCATTCCTTCCGTTATTTTTTCAGTCTTTTCAAGTTTCGATTGTTGTTTAATCCTAGCTTTTTTTGCTTTGTCCCCCTCCATATTATTTAAATCCAGTTTAAATTATAATATGTAATATAAAACGGAGGATTAACACCAGACCGTATGGGAGCGCTCTCACTATGCTGCTACACGTGTCGACGCCATACCGGAAGCCTCCCATGGCATTATTTTAACGGCAATTTAGCACATTTCACCCAAAAGGAATGTTTCACTTAGGGCTGGGTGATAATTCGATAACGATAAATATCGCGATATAATTTTCCTCGATAAAAGATCAGGTTTCGAATAATGTTATAAACCAAAGCAGAATGAACCGACAAGGCCATTGATCCGCTCGGATTACGTTTAATAAAAAAAAAAAAACTTTTTTTACAACCTTGGTCAGAATAAATTTAACCATATAAAACTGAGGTTGCTACAATTTTTACAGATGTTACTGATTTTAATAATGAACAAAAATGTACCTCTGCATCCTAACTCAAGCTACTATCAAATGTGCATTTCTAAGGGACAAAAAAGTTATATTACTATTAATATTATCAGGCAACCCAAATCTGTTTCTTGAATTATTTATTTTGTTAAGGTTAAAATTAATGGTCTGGTTTCTACAACTTTCATTTTGGAGCAACAATCTGGTTTTAAACTTGAAAGAAATAAAGATTTAAAAATGTATTGTGATAATTATCGATATCGACTGATATGAAAAAAATTATCGTGATCATTTTTTTGGCCATATCGCCCAGCCCTAGTTTCACTATTGAGCATTTCTTTACTGTAATACAGCATTTTTACTCTAAAACATTTTTTTTTAATTCAAATAACTATTTGTAAAAGGAGACAGCAAAGCTACCCATTAGGTATAAACACTTTACCATTAAAATGCTTTGCATTTTCTTTGCAAACGAAGAATTATACAGTGGGGGAAAAAGTATTTTGTCAGCCACCAATTGTGCAAGTTCTCCCACTTAAAAGATGAAGGGGGGGGGGGGTAAAAGCGGCCTGTAATGTTCATCATAGGTATACCGCAACTATGAGAGACAATGAGAAAAAAAATCCAGAAAATCAAATTGTATGATTTTTAAATAATTAATTCCCATTTTATTGCATGAAATAAGTATTTGATCACCTACAAACAAGCAAGATTTATGGCTCTCACAGACCTGTAACTTCTTTTTAAGAGGCTCCTCTGTCCTCCACTTTTTACCTGTATTAATGGCATCTGTTTGACTCGTTATCAGTATAAAAGACACCTGTCCACAACCTCAAACAGTCACACTCCAAACTCCACCATGGCCAAGACCAAAGAGCTGTCAAAGGACACCAGAAACAAAATTGTAGACCTGCACCAGGCTGGGAAGACTGAATCTGCAATAGGTAAGCAGCTTGGTGTGAAGAAATCAACTGTGAAAATGGAAGACATACAAGACCACTGAAAATCTCCCTCGATCTGGGGCTCCACGCAAGATCTCACACCGTGGGGTCAAAATGATCACAAGAACTGTGAGCAAAAATCCCAAAACCACACGGGGGACCTAGTGAATGACATGCAGAGAGCTGGGACCAAAGTAACAAAAGCTACCATCAGTAACACACTGCGCCAACCAGGGACTCAAATCCTGCAGTGCCAGACGTGTCCCCCTGCTTAAGCCAGTACATGTCCAGGCCCGTCTGAAGTTTGCTAGAGAGCATTTGGATGATCCAGAAGAGGATTGGGAGAATGTCATATGGTCAGATGAAACCAAAAATAGAACTTTTTGGTAAAAACTCAAACTTGTCGTGTTTGGAGGAGAAAGATGCTGAGTTGCATCCAAAGAACACCATACCCACTGTGAAGCATGGGGGTGGAAACATCTGCTTGGGGCTGTTTTCTGCAAAGGGGACCAGGACTGGCTGATTGTGTAAAACGAAAGAACTGGAATGGGGACATGTACGTGAGATTTGACGTGTGAAAACCTACTTCCATCAGCAAGGGCATTGAAGATGAAATGTGTCTGGGTCTTTCAGCATGACAATGTTCCCAAACACACCGCCCGGGCAACGAGGAGTGGCTTCGTAAGAAGCATGTCAAGGTCCTGGAGTGGCCTAGCCAGACTCCAGATCTCAACCCCATAGAAAATCTTCGGAGCGAGTTGAAAATCCGTGTTGCCCAGTGACAGCCCAAAACATTACTGCTTTTTTTTTTTTTTTTTCCTCTAGAGGAGAGAGGCATGGAGGAAGGGCCAAATACCAGCAACAGTGTGTGAAAACCCTTTGAAGACTTACAGAAAACGTTTGACATCTGTCATTGCCAACAAAGGGTGTATATAACAAAGTATTGAGATGAAAATTTTGTTATTGACCAAATACTTATTTTCACCATAATTTGCAAATAAATTCTTTAAAAACCTACAATGTGTGTGATTTTTCTGGATTTTTTTTTTTTTCCTCATTTTGTCTCTCATAATTGAGGTAAACCTATGATGAAAATTACAGGCCTCTATCATCTTTTTAAGTGGGAGAAATTGCAAAATTGGTGGCTGACTAAATAATTTTTCCCCCCACTGTATATTATACTTTTAAAGGTTATAGTGAGTGAGAATTGTTTTTAAGAAATAAGCTTTTGTTTTTAACATTGATAATAATAATATAATTTATTGACCATAAAATCAGCACATTAGAATTATTTTTTATTTTTTTTTATCAACATTAAAACAATAAATGCGTATATATTTAATAATACAAAATATATAAATGTATTTAAGAATGTTTTAAGAATGGCTTCATTTTCTTTGTCAAAATATCATCTCTTTCTTTCATTTCTTTGATAAAAGAAACAAAATCGTTTCTTAATTTTAATTTCGGAGTAAAATATCACCTGGGCATGACAGGTTTTGTGAGATTCACTCATCTATCCATTTCAAAGGAACCAAACAGAACATGATTTAGACTTGAATTGATTAACTGATAATCACTGCTCACTCTTCAGTTTGGGCAAACAGTTTAAATTCACACACCTCCCCAGATAACACTAATCAATGGCCATTGTGCTCTTGGCACCAGGGTGCTAATGAACGTCGCACTTAACACATGAGGGCAAGGGTGTGAAAAAACAGCAGCTTCGTGTCAGAAGAGCTCAATGGAGGTATTGTGGTCTGAAATAATCATTTTACCACTAACACCCACATATGCAATGAACTTGCAGATAAGGCAAACATATGTTCTCACTCTGCTACTAAGCCATTGTTTTGTTTCGCTCCTCGAAGCATAAACAAAAGCTTTTTAACAAAGATTAACAAACTGAAAATGAAAACCAGTTTTGACATGAGTTGACAAAATCCAACAAACATACCTCACAACTTTGGTCTATGGGCATGACAAACTTATTTTGAAATTCAAGAAAAAACAAAACAGATAAATACGGGTTAATTCAACAAAAATCAGGGGGAAAAAATCAAAAGGAGCCTTTTGGCATTTATTGCGTGAGATCGCTTGGATTCAAGGCTGCATAAATGTTTAAAATGAGCCCTATTTAAATGGTAATGCCTGTAAAACATGACACAAAGCTGGTTATTCCGTCTTGGTGAATCACAGTCAAACCAACTGAATTATGCTCATTGCACAACTCAACACCACAACAAACACGTGCGTGAAACTAAACTCAAAGTGAAACTGAGATTAAAATCTTGTGGCATTGAAAAATCGAGTGGGAAGCATGACTGTGGCACCGTGAATGAGTCTGGCACTTAAGAGTCCGTCAAGGTGCTAATGTCTTATTATCAAACCCTTTGTGTTTGGAGAGACCTCTTTAGGTATCAACAAGTTGCCCTTAATGTGCAAGTTCATGTTTAGATTAGTGGCCAGACAATCGTATCGTCTGGCAGGCCGACTCAAAGCTTGTTGAGCGATGGGCATTGGAGGGGAGTCAATGAGAGAAGAAGAAAAGACGTTTCCCTCCCCTTCGCCCTATCATCTCTTGACGCTTCGTTTGAGGTCCCCCGCATTCTAGTGTGGCCAACTTTGAAAGTCGTTTCCTAAGAAAAACAGATGACAGACATGCGAGGGTGAGTGATGGTGCAATGGAAGGGCTTTGTTTTCTCACCAAAGCCCGCGCGGGGCTGCTGGTGCGACGGGCCATCAGGGGGGTCTCGATGGGACGGTTTGAGACAGCGACGTTCAAAGACGGGCTAATGGGGTCTCAGCGCAGTGTGGGACCGCTTGACAAATGGGTGCTGATCGTCCCGCTACCTCCTGCTGAAAGCAGGGGCTCCAAACATGGGGAAAAGTCACTTATAAAATGGTGGGCTTTGGGGGATGGAGAGAGGTAAGGGACTGGTATCACTAAACCGCGACCTTGCGTTATCATTATTCGTTCTCTACCCGACACGTCGCGAGCAGTGATAAGAGCTGACATTCGACCCGAGTGGCTGATGATGAATGTCCAGAAGCAGAAGAGATGAATGTTCAATGTTAAATGACGCTAAACATCTTAAACAAGCCAAAGGGAGACTGAATCTAAAAGGAAGGATTGACCAGAATAAAAGTGGAGAAATCCATTTAAGTCCTATTTAATTCAATACTATTGTCATTTCTCTCAAAAGCGCACCCATGTCAATTTAACAACCTCATGTGATTCCATACACAAGTCTTTCAGTGTGAACAGCATAAGGTCAGTGAAAATCCAGCTGCTTCGATTAGGCAAGAAAGTGCAGGAAACGTTCTGGGGAAACCACACGACAAAGGCTCCAACACAATACCAACTCCAAGAACTTCTAGTCTGCTTCTTTTAAGCCTCACAGATTTTGTGTATACATATGCAGTTGCCCACTTTATTCCAATCTATAGACATCTGCATAGAAAAACAATGATAGAATAAGCAGAACAGCTCTTATTATTATACATTTATTAAATTTCTTATTATTTTTACCATTTATGGCATTCTTAGCCTTTTTTGGGGGGCATTTACACTACAATTCAAAAGTTTGGGGTCAGTAAGATTTTTTAAAATAAATTAATACTTTAATTCAGCAAGGATGCATTAATTTGATCAAAAGTGACAATAAAGACTTAAAATGTTACAAAAAGATTTATATTTCAAATAAATACTGTTCATTTGAACTTTATATTCCTCAAAAATGTATCATGGTTTCCAAAAAAATATTAAGCAGCACAATGTTTTCAACATTGATAAGAGACATTTTTATGACCAACCAACGCCGATATTTGATGATTTTGAAGGATAATGTACACTGAAGACTGGAGTAATGGCTGCTGAAAAATTCGCTTTGACATCACAGGAATAAATTACATTGTCACTGAAAACAGTTATCTTAAATGTAATAATTTTTCACAATATTGCTGTATATTGTTTTTGATCAAGTAAGGTAGTTTGGTGAATATAACCGACTTCGGGAACAATGCTAGTTAACATGACAATTACTTCTACAGTATATTAATCTTAGTAAGTTAGTTTCAACATTCACAAGCATTATAAAATCAAAAGTTTTGCCTTGTTAACATAGTTAATGCACTTGTGAATTACATTAACAATGAACAACTGTTTTTCATTGAATAGGTAACACTTTAGGTTAGGGAACACTATTCACTATTAACTAGGTGCTTATTAGCATGCATATCACTAGCATAATGGCTGTTTATTAGTAGTTATAAAGCACATATTAGTGCCTTATTGTGCCATGACCATATTTTAGATCCCTAATCCTACCCAATACCTAAACTAACAACTACCTTACTAAATAATACTAAGCAGCAAATTAGAAGTTTATTGAGGGAAAACTTTTAGTTAATAGTGAATATGTTCCCTATTCTAAAGTGTTACCAAAATAACATTAAAAAAGATTAATAAATACTGTAATAAATGTATTGTTCATTGTTTGTTCATGTTAGTTGATACATGAACTAACATTAACTAATGGAACCTTATTGTAAAGTGTTACAGAGACCTTCTTTAAAAAAAAAAAAAAAAAAAGAGAGAGAATTTACCAACTCAAACTTTTGAACAGTAGTGTATATTTTTAGAAGCCCAAGCTTTAGTTTATTTGTGCTGGAGCCAATTTAAAAAAAAAATTTATGAATAAACATTATTATTATTTTGCTGTAGTGAAACGCACTTGCTGAGTCAAAATCACTTCCATATTAAAAAGTGTTGGATAACCCAATCCATGTCTGTTATAAATTAGGATTGAATTTAGCTTAATTTGCCCTAAGCCTTTTTAATATTGTTTGAGTCTATCTTTAATGCACCAAAGATCAGCTATGAACATCATAATATGCAAAATATTTTGAAATACTTTCTAACCTAATATGAACTTTTCTCTCATCATGCAATTCAATTAGCAGGTCTTTGCTTAGTGGACTTTAAAAACACACTCAGCCTTGGAAAAATAATCCTCCTCCAAACAATGTAGATTAGGTAAAACCCTTTTGGTTGTGTTTTTACGTAAACAGATTTCCTACAGGTGCCATTGTAGGCGACAGAGACATTGTGCAAGGCTTAGTCCGTGTCAAAGAGAGAAGCCGAGAACAGCTGCCGAGATGAGTAACATGCTGAGACCCCTGACAGAGGCGGCCTGCTGTACTAACGTCTCCAGCCCTGGGCCCGAGGAGACTTCAAACGGCCCAGCACCCGGTGGGAGATCTTCTGAAGACGGACACAGCAGCCTCTCGGCCATGAATCAGGCCTGTCAATAGCTGCCCATCCTCTCAACAGGTGTCTGAATTGTCACACAATCACTTTCTCCTCGCTTGTCATAATGAAAGAGCCATTTCCCAACAAGTGGAATGCACTCTCACCATGAACGGACTTCCTGTTGCAAACAAACAAGCACATAATGAAACTTACAAGATCCAAGGGCTACAATTAATTGCTCGAGAACAATGTCGCAGTACTGTTAGGAAGTCAAAGCGGAGATGTTGTGGGATACCAGGAGAAATGGTCTCAAAGTCTTTACAGTTATATGAAAATAACAAACTAGTCTTTCAGTACTTTTCAAGCATTTTAAGCTTCCCGTAGACTGAACTGAAACAATCTGGCTGAAACTTTAAAGAAATAGTTCACCCAAAAAACGAAGCTCGACAAAAAATCATATATTTTCTGTTGTAGCTAGTATTATTCTGGATGATGTTTGAAACTTTGTATTGGTAGAACTTCATGTATTATTGCCTCCTTAAGAAGAACTGATGTTGCATTCTTCATTTGTAAGCTGCTTATGGAAAAAAGCATCAACTAAATTAATAAATGTATGTATTAAATTTATTAATACATTTATGGCAAACGTAGCCTTTTTTGGCATTTACAATACAATTCAAAAGTTTGGGGTCAGTAAAACATTTTTTTTTTAAAGAAATTAATATATCTTAATTCATCAAGGATGATTAAATTGATCAAAAGTGGCCAATATTTATAATGGTACAAAATTATTTTTTGAAAAATTTTATTTGTCCATGCAATGAAAGTCAGTGGGGTCCAACATTGTTTTAGACCTCACTGAATCTCATTGTACGAACAAAAACAGCTGAAACATTGCTTAAAAATATCTTCTGATTTGGACTGAGCAAATTAAGGGCAGAAATTTCATTCTGAGTGAAATATCTCTTCTGACTAGGCCAACTCTGTTGCTCTAGACAGTCTGCCAAATGGCTATTATATTTTTTTCTATTGGACTAAAAACAGAAAGCAGCCAACCCATAGTTGAGTTTCAAGAACTTCTGGCCTCTGCCGGTCAGCTCTTAGTCTTTATTTGAGAACTTCAGAAACTGCCAACTTCAGATCTCCCCTGATGTATGAGGTTGCACTATTTCCAGGCCTCAGCTTGAAGGCTGGATGCAAAGGCTCTTGGGAAAAGAGCAGCCAGCTGAGCACAGCGTGCACACGCAGCAGCAGCCAAATTCGCCCTGTCACATTCGATTTCAGGGCCTCCATGTTGTATAAGCAACACCTCGTGCAGGGCTCTGTGAGCTCCCCGCTTTGACATGTTTGTTGCCGCTCTGGGCTGACACTTATGTTACTTCAGCCCTGTAGAACATGGACAATTTAAAGGCCCTAACAAGCCAAAATGGACACGGCGTTCCTGGAATCAAACACTCTGGGATCAACACGCTGGACCAGTTCAAGCAACTTTTGAAGTACTATTTTCACAACCACACTAACAATGACACAAAAATCGATTAACAGAATCAAAACCTACATATACGGCATTCAAAAAAGACATTAACCAAGAAAGACATGCAGCTAAGTATGTATTTTGGCCTCCAGTGAGTTTGTTGCTCAAGGCAGACGAGTGAATGTAAACATATGTTGGGCATATGGCATTGCGTAGCTGGCACAGGGTCGGCAGGGGTGCTCAGCTGTATATCTAAGACGCCCAGGCCCTCCAGGAATGCACATGGAGAGCCAAGGATCAGGGCAGGAGGGGCTCCAGGCTATGGGGTCTTGAGGCCTTCATCGGCAGTGAGAAAGAGCAGGGCCCTGGGCCCTGTGAACTGACAGGCTCTGCAGGAGCCAGGAAAGTGCAGGAGCAACTCTACACAGCTCTCTGCAGGACTCTGTCAATTCTACAAATGAGTTAAGTGTAAAAAAGTGACCTGGGACTGCTATGGGGAAACATCACATGGCTTATGTCCAATCAACGTTCAAAATCCTAATGCTGTCTGTGATATATACGATACAAAATGTACTGCAGCTGGTTTAAGAAGGTAAATCATGTAGACAGATCAATTTTGATGGATTAAAAACATGTTACACACTGATAGCCTGTTCTGCTATGGGCTGATATCTTCGCTGAGCTTGAATGACAGTATACTGGTAATCTCCAAGAAAGAGTTATAAACGGAGCCCATCACATTCCCACTGGCTACATAGTTAGCGAGATAAGACAGTCACACGTGCCTCAGCCCACATGCATCGCAAACCCCATCCGTATACATGTGAGGTTGATTCCTTAATCTTGATCACGCATGTCCACTTACTCAGAGTTATTAATCTCATCGTCTTAATTGACAGCGCTGCACTTTGCTTGAAACATTTTAAGGTAAACCAGGGTTAGTATTTCTCATTAACATTAACGTCCAATTACTGCACACAAATGTGTTTTCTAGCAGGTTTTAGCTGTTGGACTCAAATATCTAGTTTAAAGCCTTGGTGTGATTTGTCCTCCAAAACAAAAATCAAGAACAATTAATAAAAAAATAACTAATAATATATATGATGTTATATAATAATAATAATAAAAAATATAAAGACTTAATTAATTTATGCAATGGGTTATTAACTATATAGATATATATATAGTCTATTATATATTAAATCATAGTAAATAAAAAATTGCATAAATAATTTGATGTGATAACCGATCTTTAGATTTAATCACCATTGTTAGCGCAATTTATTGTAATGCTTTTTTCTTCAGTTGGTCAGAACAAACGTGGCAGGCTTGTTACTTGCTTGTTCAGATGACAATATACGGTGAAAATGCTTATTTGAGTCATATATTCCAAGACGTAGGCTAGAATCTGTGACTACTAAGTATAGGATTCACACCGGTGCAGTGACTGACTGCCACACACACATACTCCTCAAAACATTAGATTAATCCGCGCTGGAGCTGTGTCACTGCACAACCGACTCAAGGAAGATAATTCCACACACAGCTGCAATTGCAGGTTTTAAAACAGAGATGGCGACAAAGAGGCAAAACTTACGGACTGCAGATTTAAACTCCTTATTTTGTACTTAATTTTGATTGATTTTATAAGATTGCTAACTTGACAATAGTTTTGAAACAACTTGTCGTTACAGGACAGAGATGATTTTGGTCATAATTCCTTTCGGACAAGAACGGTTTCATATTTTTGCACATTACACACTACTGCATCAACCATGACAACACATCCTGCTATTGGGGCATGTTGTCACAAAAGGTCACCGTGTGTTTTTTATACAGACATTTTTCAAAAATAAAACCACCCTGAGAAATATTCAAGGGAGTAAAAAGTATGACAACCAGTGCCTGGCTACCACAAACTACACAGTGACAGAGAAAGAGGCCTGCTCTCATTCTTGCTGAAGTGGATTATAGTTAGAAGCAGTGACTGCAAACTGTGGGGCAGTGGAGCAACTTTGGGCCAAAAAGTGTCACAATCCAGAACCACCCTGGGTTCATTGTTCTGATTCCTTTTGTGGCTGGACGCCACTGTACTAAGGAATCTGGAAAAGAAAGGCTTCCTAACAGTCGGTCATGCACCAGTGCTTTTGGCAACAACAAGTCCATGGCCTATATTGCCTTCATTTTGCTCTGGCGGCTGTGTCCCCACAACATAAATCCCTATTACTGGTTATAGAATGGGCTTTATTAGAGAGTGGAGCTTTGAAGGGCAGAACAAAAGAGCGTCCTATGTTTAGATTAGATAATGTAAGCAACCGCTTTTCTGCATGGATGACACTACACAATAAGCCACCTCATGAATACTAGCCAGCCCGGATCCTAGGGCTCTTTTTGTTTAATAATTACAGCAAAAAAAATGAAAAAAGAAAACCTAATCAAAAGTGGTCTGGTCTGTCACTAAACCACGCTTATCATTAACAAGGGGGATAAAGGCTGTGTGTTCTGACTGCCTGAATGTTGGAGCTGATAAAATCTTGAAGAATGAAACTGTGCTAGTAAAGTAACTGGCTGCGGAGAGTCGGATATATCCAAGGAAACTCTGCAAACAAACAATGCAATAAAATATCTGTTCTCCCCAATGAATCTTCATAATGAACACCTCTTAATGACAGCACACTCCATGATGCTTTCAGATCTGTCAGCACAAATGTGTCAATCGGTTAGCTATTTTCCCAATATTAGTTTTGTATTCCAAAGCAATCAAAGAATCGGCATGGAATGCATTAACTGGCTTGAAACATTTTGGGAAAAAGGTAATGAAATACCAGCCTGTTGGTCAAAACGTTGCTTTAAAATCATCTGTATCTGGAACTCATGTAACATACAACAAATACAAAGAAATCCAAAACCTTTGGGCACTTAAGTCACACTGACAATGTCTGAATGTCACTGTTTTAGATGTAAAATATCAAACTAAGTGACATCAGCCAACTGGTGTTACAGTGATTTTTAGTGAATACTTAGTTTCACATTTTTAAACCTTTTGTCTGAGTGTTTTTTTTAATATATACAGTTTATATCTTTTAAATAAATAGATAAAGTGATAGAACGATAGAACGATGGATAGAACGATAGACAGAACGATAGATAGATAGAAAGATAGATAGAAAAACAGATAGATAGATAGATAGATAGATAGCTAGATAGATAAATAGAGACCGACAGAAGACAGATAGATAGATAGATAGATAGATAGACGAGATAGAATGAACGACCAGACAGACAGATAGATAGATAGATGAGAGACAGACAGACAGAACAAAGACAGACAGCCTTTAGATAGATAGATCGATAGCTAGATAGATAGATAGATAGATCGATAATCAGACAGACAGATAGATAGATAGATAAAGAGACAGACAGACAGACAGACAGACGATAGACAGACGAAGATAGATAGATAGATAGATAGCTCGATAGATAGATAGATAGATAGATAAAAAAATAAATAGATAGATAGATAGATAAATAGACAGACAGACAGATAGATAGACAGACAGACAGAATAGATAGATAGATAGACAGACAGAAAAGACAGACAGACAGATAATCGAGAGATCGAGAGATAGATAGAGAGAATACAGATAGAGGACAGATAGATAGATAGATCCAAACCAATCCAAAAAAGTTGGACACTGTACAAATTGTGAGTAAAAACGGAATGGAATAATTTACAAATCTCATAAACTTATAATTTTATTCACAATAGAATATAGATAACTTATCAAATGTTGAAAGTGAGACATTTAGAAATGTCATGCCAAATATTGACTCATTCTGGATTTCATGAGAGCTACACATTCCAAAAAAAAGTTGGGACAGGTAGCAATAAAAGGCCGGAAAAGTTAAATCTACATATAAGGAACAGCTGGAGGACCAATTTGCAACTTATTAGGTCCATTGGCAACATGATTGGGTATAAAAAAAGCCTCTCAGATTGGCAGTGTCTCTCAAAAGTCAAGATGGGCAGAGGATCACCAAATTCCCCCAATGCTGCGGCGAAAAAAAATAGTGGAGCAATATCAGAAAGGAGTTTATCAGAGAAAAATTGCAAAGAGTTTGAAGATATCATCTACAGTGCATAATATCATCCAAAGATTCAGAGAATCTGGAAAAATCTCTGTGCGTAAGGTTCAAGGCCGGAAAACCATACTGGATGACCGTGATCTTCGGGCCCTTAGACGGCACTGCATCACATACAGGAATGCTACTGTAAATGGAAATCACAACATGGGCTCAGGAAAACATTCCAGAAAACATTGTTGGTGAACACAATCCACCGTGCCATTCACCGTTACCGGCTAAAACTCTATAGGTCAAAAAAAAAACGCCATATCTAAACATGATCCAGAAGCACAAGCGTTTTCTCTGGACCAAGGCTCATTTAAAATGGACTGTGGCAAAGAGGGAAAACTGTTCTGTGGTCAGACGAATCAAAATTTTGAAGTTCTTTTTGGAAAACTGGGAATGCCATGTCATCCGGACTAAAGAGGACAAGGACAACCCAAGTTGTTATCAGCGCTCAGAAGCCTGCATCTCTGATGGTATAGAGTTGCATGAGTGCGTGTGGCATGGGCAGCTTACAGATAGATAGATAGATAGATAGAGGACCGAAGGACAAGGACAGACAGACAGACCGACAGCTAAGATAGAAGATAGAAACTCTTACCTGGTCTGGCTAGCTGGAATGGCGCTCCCAATGCCGTGGAGGAAAGTCATCTGCACAGGTGAGAGGGTCAGGTAGGTCATAAATTCTTTGTCAGTTTGCCGATCTGAGTATTGCACCTGCATGAGATGAGAGACGGAGGGAAGGGAGTATTAAATATTATGTGATGCAATTTGCAGCATGTACTGCACTGTGGTTCTGACCTTGGAAAACATTTTGTAGGAAAAGTACAAACTGGATCTTCATACTTGGCTGGTAGGTTGTGCTCAGTTTTACTCGATAACAGCAGTGGTTTTAGATTCTGATCTTCATCATCATGAATGGTCCACAATCTATGCTTTCTCAAGCGCCCTGATGGCGAGTGATAGAGTGATTTAGAGGCAAGCTCTGGCCCCGTTTGGGGTTTCTGAGAACACCTCTGCACATCAAACTCCACTCAGCAACACCCAAAGGATTGTGTGTGTGTTTTCTGGTTTCTGGACACTATGCTGGGCCACTTTGATCATGTTATGCCTGACCTATATAGATATCCATGCAATTTTAAATACTTCTTTACTTGCAGAACATACAGAATTAAAAAATAAAACTGCTTTTTCATTTTATTACTTTTAGAATGTTTTTTAGAATTTAGGTTTTGCTAGTGTTTTTGGTAGCATAATTAATGACTGAAAATTCAAACTATTTCTAAAAAACACTGAGAAATTCAGTGGAAACAGATCTATACGTCTGATCATATAGATTTGGGAAAAGTGTCAGTTGTTCCATGGGAAAAATGTCTGGACAGCTGGTTTCAATGTGTGAAAGTCTGCTTCCAGAGAACTCCTTAGCACAAGAAATGTCTTGGACTAAATGCTCATATATTTAAAAGAAATAATTGTTAATGCATAAAAGGGAGAATCCTGAAGAGAAGATAAACAGATGAATGAGTGCAACAGCAGACTGAAGGAATCTCTCACTGCTTGAACATGTGTTTATGTTCAGTCTTCAAGTGGTCTGATGGGCTGGATCCACGGGGCATTCCACTGTGAAGTGTGTTTTAAAGACAATGTTAACAACATGGTTTGCAAGAAGCACAATGTGTGATTGGCATTCATAGCTCCAGGAAACAGGAACTCTGACATATACAAACATCTGTCTGGTGAAGAGAAGAAATAAATGGCTCCACCGAGTTGGTTAATATTTCTATTACATTCTGCACGAACAGATCATGTTCTTCATGCTTTTAGGGCTGCCATTTTTAAACATAAATTTATCAAGTAAAAATAATATAATAAAATCACATTAAATTTAAGAACAATGTATGTTCCAGTAATTTTTCCTCCACAAATAAAGGGGTCGTATGATGCGATTTTCAAGTTTTCCTTTGTCTTTGGAGTTTTACAAGCTGTTCGTGCATAGAGAAGATCCCTAAAGTTTGAAAGACTAAAGTCTCAAACCCAAGAGATATTCTTTATAAAAGTTAAGACTTGTCCACGCCCTCCTAAAACGGCTTGTTCTAACACGCCTCCACATGTCTATTTCACGATGTGGGAAGATTTGCATAACAGCCGCTCAAATGTTCACGTAAAGAAAGAAGGTGGTACTTTTATTCTCGCTGTAGTATTGTTTGTTGCCGCCGCCATGTCGTGAAGACACTGTGTGTTTTGTTGTGAAAGCAAAACTACTTACTTTGTTTGGTCTTCTAAAAGAGGACGATATCTGCTTTGTCATGCCTGGTGCTGATCTGTGCTGGTCGCTGAGGAATACTACAACTTTGCGCTGTGGATCGCCGGATCAGCTTTCACCGTGAACGAAGCAGAGTCCATCCCGGGGTCGTCACATGTGGTTGCCACAATCCGCCGGCCGCTCCGTTCTACTCCTCTAAGCCCGCCTGCCGATCACAAATATTCAGATGGGTGCAGCGCATTTTATGGAGGACTGTTCCTGAACCTGCAGAGTAACGTTTGCCTACAATGCGTCTGTGCACAAAGGCTGTTTCTATAAAGTGGGCAGTTCCAACTTTGCAAGGACAATATGGTGCTTCTGACTCACAGCCTGTAAGCACGTTTTCATATATAAAGAACTTCCACTGATGATTCAAACGCGAGTTTGAGCAGTGTGGAGTAGCTTTTGTTGTTTGTCATTTCTCCGATCACCAATGCAGACATGGTTTTATGTTTACGCAGCGCGATACGCAACGCAACATGTAAAAAGACAGTATAAGTCATTATAATCAGTAATTATGTCCCCACTGGATAAAACAAATGCCTCATTTGTAATGGGTTTAATTGGTTTTGTCTCATCGCGCCGGGACACGGCATCACAGTATGGTAAGGGCATAACATTTCACACGCTTGAGGTATTTGGCCAATAACAACGCACTGGATAGCTGGCCATTCACAGCACACCTCACCCCCCCCCCGCCCGAACCCAATGCCGCTCCGCTTTTCAGAACGATGAGCATTGTAAAAATCGACGCGTTTCAAAAAGGCGGGGCGTAGAGGAAAAACAATAATGTACAGTACGTGTAAAATGTGTTTTTTGAACCTTAAACCGCAGAAACACATTGCATTACACCAAATACAAAAAAAAATTCTTTTTAGCAATGTCATATGACCCCCTTAATAATGCAATTATGCATTTAGTTAATTTAACCAACATCATTTACGAGTAACTGATTGATTACCTTTTTAACCAATTATCTTTATTAATATCAACCATCTTCATATATACAACTAATCCCCATCATTAAACTATTTAAAAATATATACAAATGTATAATAAAAAACTTATTAATGGACCTGTCTGCAAATTTCACTTTTGCATGGTGTTTGGACATAAATGTGTGTTGGCAGTGTGTGTACACAATCACCCTATAATGATAAAAATCCACCCCCTCCTTTTTTTTAAATCTCCATAAACCATAAGCAGTGTCTCCCAACTACCTGCTTTCCGATTTGGTGCTAATGTGACGTCACATTAGCCACAGGCCCCGCCCACGAATGTTGACAGACACTGCCGTTTTAACATAGAACCGCCCTGAGCGAGTTCACAGCGAGTTGTACACACTCCGCCATTGCTGCACTGACGAGAATGATCAAAGGTGTTCTGTTGTTGGATGTAATAATGGACATAGCAGTCGTCGTTTACTCCCGAAATCTGAGCCGCTGAAGGCAAGGTGGATTAATTTTGTTTTTCGAAGAAAATGCTCCCTCAACTCTAAAGAAAGAATGTCAATTCGTTTATGTCTGCACTAATCATTTTACACCAGACTGCTTTGTGAATGAGGGTCAGTAAAAAGCATGTTTTGCACAATTTGCGCTCTGCAGGAGTTGTCTCTCGTGCTCCAGCTACACTCCAGAAGAAGTACTATCATTCGTTAGTTTTTTCCAAATTGCCTTCGAAAGAGCTTCTTGGCACTTTGTAAGGCTAATGTTGCTAAAGCTACCATTGTCTCTGTCTTTTTTTCACTGATGCTGCCTTCACGTGCTATCAGAATGATCGTGAATAGGAATGTGGGAGTTAAAAATTGCATATGAAGGCAATGTGAAGTCGACCGCTGGAATTAGTCAAGGTCATAATCACAAGTGGGGCTTATAAAGTTTGTATGGCACCATGAGTTATTTTTATCGCGCCGTGCTTCCATCTGTGTAATTCATAAAGTGCATTCTTTTATGCACAGTACGATCAGATGACTGACTTTTAAACCGAGTGTGTCTTCTGTAAAGATAGCAGGCTTGTACTAATAGTGGAATGTTTATTTGCAAAGGCCAGCACCGGTATTGCCGGAGTGTTTGTTGTTTTGAGCTCTTGAAGCTCCGCCCTCGTCCTGGGGGCAATCACTCATTTGCATTTAAAGAGAAACACGAAAACAGCATGTTTTTGCTTCCACTCAAAATAGGCATTTTTAAAATGTTATAATGAATGATCTGTGGAGTATTTTGAGCTAAAATTTTACATACACACTCTGGGGACATCAGAAACTTATTTTACATCTTGTAAAAGGGGCATAATAGGTCACCTTTAAAAATATCAGTAACACTTTACAAAGGGTCCAATGTATTAACTAACATCAATGAACAATACATTTATTACAGTATTTGTTCATCTTTGTTAATGTTAAAGAAAATACAGTCGTTAATTGTTAGTTCATGTTAATTCACAGTGCAATAACTAATGTTAACAAGCACAACTTTTGATTTTAATACTGCTGAGTACAGTTGAATTAACTTAGCTAAGTTAATAAAAGTATTGTTCATTCTTAGTTCATGTTACGAAAGGTTTAACTAATGTTAACTACTGAACCTTATTGTAAAGTGTTACAAATAGATTATACTTTTGGAGAACAAAATCTAACAATATGTATATTTTTATTAGTTTTATCTTATCCTATCTCTTTGACTCCTTATAAAATTATATGAATATATAAATAATTCTTAATATACTAGATTCATGGTTATATAACTCTTACCATAAAATTAATATAAATATTACAATTCTATTTATTTTAATTCTCAATGAGTTATCGATTTTTACGTTTTAAATTTTAAAACTATTCTACTTTATTAATATTTAACTAGTCATAAGGATATATACATATATATATATCTAACACACCCCAAACCAAAACACACCCACATTATATTATAGTATATTATATATATTAATAAATATCTCACTATTATGAAAAATAACACTACACCTGGGCCAAACGAAATTCATTTAACTTGATCTAACCTGTTTGCGCTGTAGCACAAACATACGGCTGACTGTGTTTCCGTTAGCGATGCTGCATGGGTTTGATTTAAAACTTTTCCTAATGCACTTAATTGTGGTGGAGTATCGCCACTTAGAGCAAATAACTGTGGGCCACCATCAAGCTCAAGACGCCCAGATCAGTGCCAGTTTCCTGTCAGCCTCAAGATTCATCTCCCTGACAAACTTTGTTTTCAAAGATCGCTCCTCGCACAAATACACCACAGCGATACAGCTGGACCCCATCAGAACGAGGCAAAAATCAGACCATAAGGGATTAGCACGTCTCGCATGTGTTTGCTAATGAAAATCCCAGCATAAACACCAGCTCCAGGAACAGGGAAAGAGCAAGAGGGACAGAAACAAACCATTCCGCTCTTTGATGCTTGGACAGGAGTTGCGTTTGATGTCGACTGTGTATAAGACGGAGCAAAAGGAGCCAAATCAAGCGTAGGACGCTGCCAGTGCTATTTGAAGTGCTTTTTACACAGACAACACAGCAGAGTACGGGGGGGGTAAGAAAAACAAAAAAAGAATAAACCGCGTTACGAGGCAGATCTTTTGGCGCAGATGTTTAAAACATGCATCTGATAGTTTTTATTTTCATTAAAGTGGGATTTGCTACATGGCAAGAAAGAAAATTAAAACAAAATGGAGTAACATCTTGCCTTTGACTTAAGCACACAGACCAGTGATTCTTATCAGGATGATATTGCTGGGGGATTTAACACATGAGTACGTCTGATAACATCATATTGCAGTTACATATGCGCTAAACCAATGGTTCGAGTCATAACATGTCTTGGTTTATGATACATCTAGCTTCAACATGTGTATTTATTGCTCTCCTGGACAACAGGTTGAACATTTCTATAGGAAAAGGAGGGAAAAGTCTAAAATAAATAACTACCTTTAAAAATAAAGTCTTCTAAAAAGGAGTTTCGAGCAATGCCATGAAGAACCGGGCAATGGAACTTCTTGAAAGAACCAATCTAAAGAACTTTTTCCACGATAACAACCTTTTGGTGCATTTGACATGTTCCTTGGAATTAAAGGATCCCCAGTTGCCAATAACAACTTTATATTTAAAGTGGAAGGCAAATCACTTTACAAATTCTCAGCCTCATCTAGCGTTTGAAAGCCAGTTATTAAAGCCTCACTTTCCTAACCAATATGGCTCCTTTTACCACTAAGCAACACTGCACCTCACCAATTGATACATGCGGGATTTTACAGTTATAACATAACTATATTCTTAATCACCTCTAATCATCCAAAAACCAATTTATTCACCGTTTTTGGGTCTAATTGCAGTCCTGGCATACCGTGCCACACAACGTCTTCTGAAATCCATCATTCACCAGAAATGAAAGGTCACCTTCAAAAGCTCTACTCAGCCACTTCTGTATTAAATTCTGCACCTGATGCACTGCGGATTACACTCCAATGTTTCGCATCAAATTAAATCCTTCATATCATCGTCAGTGCTTTGCCAGTAAGGGCAATATGGTGGTTCAGGTTATAAGATGTGCAGGTGGGCAGAGCTATTCAAGTGTGATTAGACTTCTGATGGTCGGTCATATAATGCTGTTGACCTAAAGGACTGGCTGTTGAGGTCAGGGCTCTACACGCCCGTCACGTTCTTTCAATCCAAACTCGTCCAACCATGTCTTTATGGACCTTGCTTTGAGCACTGGGACAGTCATATGGGAATACAAAATGGACTTCCTAGAACTGTTCCCAAAAAAGTTGGAAGCACAGCATTGTTCAAAATTTCTTGGCATGATGAAGCATTAAGATTTCCCTTCACGGGAAGTAAGGGCCTTAACCCAACCCTTGAAAAACAGCCCCTATACCATTATCCCTCCTCCACCAAACTGTACAGTTGGCACAATGCAGTCAGACAGGTAATGTTCTTCTGGCATCCACCAAACCTAGACTCGCCCATCATACTGCCAAACCGAGCTTGTCACTCCACAGAACAGGTTTCCACTGCTCCAGAGTCCAGTAGTGGCATGCTTTACACCACTCCATCTGACGCTTGGCATTATACTTGGTGATATGAGGCTTGCATGCAGCTGCTCGGCCATGGAAACCCATTCCATGAAGCTCCCGCCACACAATTTTTGTGCTGATTAATGGCAATGGAAGTTGTAACTCTTTAGTTATGGAATCAGCAGAGCGTTGGAGACTTTTAGCTTCAGCACTCGGTGATCTCACTTCATGACTTTATGTGGTCTTCCACTTCGTAGCTTAGTTGGTGCTGTTCCTAAATGCTTCCACTTTCCAATACAGTTTACTGTTGAATCCAGCAGAGATTGAAATGGTGGCTTGTTTTTTTAATCAGATGTGCAAAGCTTGTCGCTCTACCCAAAAACTGATGCTGTAAGGCTTCAACTAAGTACTGAGTTAGGGTAGCATATTTATGCAAAGTACTTTCAATTTGTCTTTGAAGAAAGGAGCAAGTTGTCACAACACCTGTTTTGAGCTGTCATTATGGGTAGGAGTTAGACTTATTTGAATAATAATTACAGCAGTTCACATAAGGCTGATAATAAGGTGAAGAAAAAAGGGAAGACGTTGCAAGCCCGTATATATTGAATCTATGGATATTCTAATACTGCTATAGATAACTTCAATAATTAAATTAATATAATTATAATTATTTATTAATATATTGACCAATAAAACTACTTTTCCATCATGAGCCCACACCAATCTTTTAGATATTGTTGAACTGTGGAAGTGTGGTGGTAGCACATTTGAACAGTAATCTGACTTCTGGTCAAGTCACTATAGCTTCAACATAATAACCATGCAAACTTCTAGTTGGAAGCAAGGTTATCAGTGAAGTACGTCCCACTGATAAAAAGGATGAAACGGATGCATTACGGACGCTTCCATCACCTGCATATAAAGCCATTTTTGAAGTGATTAATGGTATGACTACAGAGCAGTTGGCATATAGATGCTGAACGCTGCCGCCTGTGATCAAAGCAGCACCTCACAGAGTGATGCATGTGTGCCTAGCACTGACAGGATGAGAAATCTAAGCACAAGTTCTATTATCAGCTCGTCTCCATTCATCTCAAAATGTAGCCGAGATTCACTCGAAGGTCAGAAAACATCAATGGGCGTTATTTGAAGAAATAACTGAGAGCCTGTGATCTGAATCTAGGTATGCTGGTATTTCTAGCCAAGGTTAGAAACCATGTGAGAGACAGACAAACAGAAAGAGAAACAGACAGGCAGTGAGCAGAGGGGCTCGGAGGGTGGGAGGAAGAGAGTAAGACTAAATAAAAGGAAAGGGAAAACTGAAACGGGCATGAAAAAAAGAGGGATAAGGTGAGGTTCTCAGAGTATATGGTCTGGAACTCTAAAACAAAACATTCAGAAAATGTTGATTGCCAACTAAATATTTTACAACAAGTGTTATTTTTTATTCAGTTTTACATACCTCATATAAAATGAATAAAAATAACACTTAACAATTAAAGCAACCTTCTTACTAAAAGTGAGAAATGTCAAAATAAACATTGAAATCCAGATTTGTGTGATTTCTTTCCAAAAAATTTTATTACTTATATTACTTAAAAAGTTACTAAGTTACGGACTAAGATATGGAATGGTATCTACGCTAATATTAGTCTCATTCTTATTCCGAGGTCACCGTACCCACCCAGATCCAGTCCGTATCCAGATCAGATGGTGGATCAGCACCTAGAGACGACCTCTACACTGAATGTCAGCGGAGACCATGTCAACTAGATGCACCCTAGAGACAGATCCCCTGTGAAGACCTCATCGGCCATCAGCACAAGACCATGGGAACCAGACGAGTCCTCTACACAATCTGACTTCACTTGTGTTGCAGCCTGGAATTAAACCACACCATGCTGGTTTCGTCTGGCCAGAGGAGAACTTGCCTCCCGACTGAGCCTGGTTTCTCCCAAGATTTTTTCTCCATTCTGTCACCGATGGAGTTTTGGTTCCTTGCCACTGTCGCCTTTGGCTTGCTTAGTTGGGGACACAATTTCTGGCAACATTGTTGACTTGACTGCACAGACACTATTGGAAGAGAACTGAACTGAGCTGGATGATGACATCACTGAATCAGCAATGAACTGACATTAACTGATAAACTGACTTTTTTTTCTATTGTCCTCTTGCATTATCAGCACACGTTTTTCCTGTTTAACACTGTAAAGCTGCAGTAAAGCTGTAATCTGTATTGTATAAAGCGCTATATAAATAAAGGTGACTTGACTAAAAGGATATCAAAAAGTGGCACGTCGAAGTCAGAGGGTCGGACCTTTGTTGCCGCAAAATAGCCAATTATTATTTTTGGTTATGCTTTTTCCAAAAGAGCTCTAGATATATAGCCCCTATATTCTAGCACTATGCTAATGTTTTTTTTCAATAACGTTTTCATAATAGTAACTTTATTAGAATCATGGAAACTAAAATACACGAATATGCAAATAACCGTCAAAAATTGTGCAGTGCTTTTACTGTGAGGTTGATTTACAGTGGGTGCTTCTTCTCTTCAGAGTTCTCTGCTTTGTATGTGAGTGTGGAGTGGTTGTGTGTGATGTGAGAGAGAGAGAGAGGAAGAATAATGCCCGGTGCGTATGAATCGACCGTATTTGTGAATCACCCACGCAGGCTTTGAACTCCGTGTTTGGACCTTTTTAGGTGTGGCCAACCGAAGCAAAGTCTTTTGCTCCCTCCGTTTCCACTCAACCTCTCGCTCAGCAACACCAGTCAGAGTGGAATTGAGTTCTGATTGCGCTTGAGTTTTTCAATACCTGTCTGCCTTTTTATATCAGATGGTCCTGCTTTTAGTTGGGCGGTCTCATTCATTACATTCACGTTCCTTCTTAATACGCTAAATCCCCCCCGCTGACAGCTGCGCGTAAAAGTGAAGTAACCGCGAATATTTCCTCCTGCCTGGCACGGAGAACACCATCTTCTTAAACAAAGTGATATGTTTCAGTCGGTCACTTTTTGTTTTTTACATACTTTTAACACCTTTTTCTGCTGTTCAAGAATCTTTCTTATTCGCTCTTACACAAACAAGCTTGAATATGAGTTTAATTAGCTCTGCTTACCATAAAACATCAGTGGTTCGTTCCTTGACTCTCGCGTCGCAACGATCACCACTTTAGAACAGCACTGCATGTGCACTGAACGCCACTTTGTCCGGTACAAAAAATATATATATATATTTTAAACCTTTTAGCATCTTATGTAGGCTCTACAACAAATGATCTCTAGTGATGTAAAATTTTTGTAATAGATCATTTGTTGGTAAAGGGTGAGAGATCTAGCGAGCCATATGATTTTTGTCAAAGAGCCAGCTGTGGCTCGCGACCCATAGGTTCCCGACCCCTGGTCTAAGTAAACACTGAAATCTTTATTTGTGTGATTTATTTCCTAAAAATTCTTTTAAAAATAGTTACTTATTATTTTTAAATTCTAAAAAAATTAATAGACCAAAAAAAGCTGACAGGCAGTCTAAAATAAAATAAAATAATTTCTCAGTCGGTTAGTTTGGGAACAAATGTTGGTTTGTAATCACTGAAAAACTTCATTTAAAGTGACAATAAATGGAGCAATTCCAAGATTCCTAAAATATATGTATAGATTGGACATTTTTTCCTACAACAACTTTGGTAATGAAGTCAACACAACACTATTTGTAAAAGTTGAAAAAAATAATTGATATTATTTACATTGAGATAACCTCTGAAGTATGCAAGTAGGGTGGAGGACTATGGTACAGTATGTCTTACTAAGCATCATATGAAGTGATGAGATGAATGAGGTTCATAAAATCCTCAGGACTCATCCCTGACATGAGCTCTACCTGCTCTCCGCTCTCCCAGACTGCTTTGCAGCTCAGAGGCTCAGCACAAAAGGCCCTTTATGATGTGCACCTGACATGTGGCGACAGCGTTCCCACAGAGATTGGCTTCACTGCTCCACCTCTTCTCTCGCTTTCGTCCACTCTGAATCTCTGTGTCCCCAGCCTGGGGAGTGAACGTTAGCTGGCAGGGCTCCGGTTGCTTGACCAAAGGGGGATTTGGGGAAAGATCCATCTCTGGGTTAGTCTAAAGCTGATGCTACTTGCGCCAAACAAGTCACCCAGCTGACCAAGAGAGGCTCAAGAGTTTAACCAGATCACTGAAGGTTACTAAATAATCTGTCAGATGTCAGATCAGTCAACAGGAAACCTTTTGTTTTGTGTTTTAATGCGGCTTTGGCTGTGCACTTTAGAAATCAGTGAAGCATCATTTTCATCCAAAAATTCTGTCATCTGTTATCCTTTAACCAATACGGCTTTATTTCTTATGTGGAACATAAAAGAAGAAATTTTGAAGACTGTGCTGGTTGCTCTTTCCTGTAAAATTGAAGGTGACGGAAAGCTTACAAGCATCGAAAATCTTTTTCAATTAATCAAAATGGCTGGATGCCTTAAATCCTCAATAATCCGCCATAAAGACCTTTCCTGTCACTTTAACATCGCATTTTTACTATCACTGCGGACATGCCAGTTAGGTGTTTAAAATGCCCGGTGCGAACATTTGGTGTAGGGGCAAAATCTAGCTGGGTTATCAAGGCATTTTACTTAAGCGGTTCATGATTTAACCCCCAAGAAAGGAAACCAGTTTATGCGTTTAAATGACATCAAATAAATGTTGAAAACCTGATGTGTGATTTCTTTCCTAAAAAAAAAAAAAAATTAATTAATTATTCATTAATTCTCTAGAAGCAGCACCAACTTTAAAGTAACTAAATTTCCAAAAGTTTTTTTTTTTTTTTTTTCCCTAAACAATTTAATAGACAAAAGTGAGTGTATGAATATCATGCCAGTTTGGTACCACACTTGGTTTGTAGTTATGAAAACGTAATATATTCCTCAAATATGACTTGTGAATACATTAATTGACTTTTGCGATCTCTTTCAATGAATCCCTTTGGTGGAAGGTTGTTCTCACCTTGTTTAGCTTGAGCTCGAGTTCAAGTCGTTACTCAATGTGGCCACAACCACTAACAGCTTACTAGAGGGAAGACTATGAGTGAATAACGACTTAAATTTAGGTCTGTTCCTCAAACAAGCCATGCTTGGCAGGTTTTATGCAACATCTGGGAGTCGGGGTACACAGTTTTTCACTGGGTTAAACGTAATGAGTGCTTTAAAAATGTTGGTTAAATGGCCTTTTCCTGTCTAAATGAGTGATTTTTGGCTGGAATAAGCTGGACCAGAATTTATCCTGATAAATAATCAGTACAGAATAAGCAAGAAGAAACATTGTGTTAAAAGTAAAAAGGTTAGATGTAGCACCAAATGGAATTCAGCAATTGTTAAAGGCCAAAGAAACCTAATCTGATGGTATTTAAGACTATTTTTCTAATGAATGTGAGCAGACTGAACATCTCTGAACATCTCTGCATGGCTGAAGACAACAGACTACCTAAGTGCCCACTTAAAAGGTTAGTGTGGGCACAAACTCAGCCAAAATGTGAAGTTCAGCTACAAAAAATAACATTTCACTTGTACCACAAAGATAAAGAGAATGAGAAAGAGAGAGCATATGTTATGCATTACTCACACAACTCCATTATTTCTGCCCTACTTCCATCACACGTGGCCTGAGACAACAGGCAAATGAACAGCAAACAAACTATTTTCTCCAACCCTCTCTGCACCAGCACTACTTCCAAAAAGCCAATGTACTGATTAGGGGTTGACCAATTATCGGCTCCGATATTAAGCATTTTTATGATTATCGGTACCGGTCATTTTCAAAAACCGATTCGCCGATAAAATAACTTAATTTTGAAACGCGCTGTTTGGCTCTGATGCAGCCTGTCAGAACTCATCACTCTGTGGCCTAAAGCAGTCTCCGGCCACCACCCATCTGGTTTGTTGGGAGTCACAAGTCGGACCAATCAATGTGGAATTCACTCACTCCAAAAGCGCTTGCTAACTGGAGCTGCTTCAGTGATCAGGCATCAGTTTTCTCTCAAAGGTAAGGTAGCAGCAGACTTTGCTTAAGTTGCAATAAATCGCAATCCACTAACGTTACACTGAAGTTCCAAAATCTCAATATTATCCGCATGCGGAAAAACGCGGACGTAATTGTGGAATCCTCACTATAATGGAATTACCGGGGGTATGACCGGAATGTCACGGAATTGGTCAAGTTTTGGATGAATTAATCAAAAGTAGGTCAGTACACTTAAATAGTCGCAATATGGACTAGTATCTGTAAATATTAAGCCGCAAAAATACTATTTAAATATGGATCCAGCATGTTCTGCGTGTCTGTGTATGTAAATGGAACAGACGCGCAGTGTTTTCTACACAAAGTCTGCGACGCTCGTGGTGATTTCAGCTTCTGCCGTATCACTACATGAAGACATAAATACATGAACAACATCCCCAGAAATGCTCTGACTCCCCTCAACGTCCCTTCTGAGCATTTGCAGTTTCATTGGAGTAAAAAACTCTTCATATCCATTACTAGACCTACAGAAACAGTTTCCGTCATGGCAACCCGTCAAATATAACTTCGGGTTAGCTTAAAGAATTATAAAATATATTCTGTGTGCGTATGATGGTACAGAATATCTCTCAGGGATGAAGTTTTTCCGTTGCTACGTTGTTTCCGTCACTTTGAAAAATTAGGTGGGGGAAAAGACGACCTTGTTGTTGCCAGTTTCTGACGATTGTGGCTATACCCTGTCAATTGGCTACCTCCCATAAACAGATGCTACATAATTCAATCAATGCGAAAAGTCTACCTATCATATTTTGCTTCCAGCATGATATTATAAGGTGTGAGGCTTTTATTAACATTACACCTACCCCAACCCTTACCTACTCTTACAGTAGGTAATACAGGTTGTACATAATCTACAGAGTATCATTATTTGACAGAACCTCTGTACACAAAATCATCCCCTGCCACGGTTGCAGCTTCTCACTGACAACATAACGCCGCTCGCATCATTCGGGTTATTAGCAGAGAACACAGAGCTGGTCTTGAATTTCAGGCGCAGGATTGGGGCTATTAATAATTATACTCATTCCCGCAGGTTCCTCGTTTATAACGCGATGACAGATGATGGAATTTATCATTTGCACGTGCTTTTGATTCTTGAGAACTCTCATTTTCTGTGCGCCCACAGAAGGAGAGTGACAGATTTTAATAATTATTAAAGGAGTTTGCAAATATGATATTGATTTAATACAACAGTTCAAAATAAACAAGTAGGCTACTGCCTGATTTTGCTCTATTTCATCAACAAAATAGTTCCAAATAAAGTAACAGCTCAGCACTGCGCATACTCTAACAGCATAAACAGCGTGTTTCATTCATGACTAAGTAACTAACAAATCTTTTTGGTAATCAGATTCAAAAGCCTGGAATAAATCAAAATGTCTACCACTATATCTGATTGGAATGTCAGTACTTGCATGTGAATTGCAAGGTCTCGTTCCAACTTATTTCAGTTATTACTTTTATAAAAAGATAGTTTTCAAATACTTTTCTGGTGAATTTGGTTCAGTTAACAAATCTTCAAAATTAGTGCTTTTTTTAGTGCCCTGATATAACTATTTTGCATAGTGATATATTCACATTATTATAAAGCCCTGAATGGTTTAGCTCCTCAATACTTGAGCGAGCTCATATCACATTACTGTCCTTCACGTCTGCTGCGATCTCAAACTCGGCCATTTGATAATACCTAGAATAAGCAAACAACTTTTCCTATTTAGCGCCAAACTCTGGAATAACCTACCTAACAATGTTCGGGAGACAGACACACTCTGTCACTGGGTCTTTAATCTAGATTTAAACTCTTTAACCTGGCATACACATAATACACTACCTCCGAAAGTTTAAGTTTGAATTAATTAATAGAAATGTGATAAAGTACACCAGTACACCTAACTGGAATAGGTGTTGATGCACAAACTATTGAAGATTTTTATAATACTAAAATGTTGCATAGGTATCAACATATAGTATACACTATGATTTAGATCATAAAAAAGACAAATTCGTAGATACCAAAAATGGTATAGGTGAGGTTACATTAACTAGTGGTTTTATCATAAAGCATATACAAAACAGTACAATGTACAACAGTACAACAGACACAATGTCCTGGGAATATGCATGTTTATTCATAAAAAGGTTTGCCAATAGATTAATGGGGAAAAGTCATTTTCTATTGCACTGATGTGTCTGATTCAATAGGGAATTAAGAGGGGGACTCTCTAAATTTTGTTAAAGTTTATCTGGTTACTGTGGTAACCAGAGGTCTGTTCTGTCCTTTCGGGGATATTTAACTTTTGGAGGGAGGGTTCCAGAGACCCTCATGTTTTGCCTGTTTGGTGTAGTGTATTTGTTAAGTTTAACAAATAATGGTGTGTCTAATTTGTCCAGCTGTTATCGGTGTGTTTGGTATGTGTGTGTGATTTATAATTAATGACTCAAATGTTGATATCAATCAGTTTTTGGTCAAATGTATCATATTCTCATTAAAGTCATCATATCTACATTTTTCCACTCGTGCAGTGTAAAATTTAGAACATTTGGCTGATATGATAACATGTTGATTTATGTATGGGAAGGAGAAACATAGTCACACCCCAAGCTAAAACAATTAAATTATTTTTTTAAGAGCTAAAATATGAAAAACGATATGAAAACAATGTCTGTACGCTGTTGATACATAGACAGATTGCATGTATCTTGCTCAATTAATATGAGCAAACGTAATATGTCTTTTTTTATATAAACGCTCTGTTTACAGAGAGTGCAGCAGCGGGTCCATCACAAGGTTTTATTGCAGCTGCTCCTATTAATGTTGCTGAGCCTGAGGAAGCGAGTGAAGGTAGGATCAGAGTGTACAGTATAGACAACTTGTTTAAGCATCCAACAGACTTGTAACATTTTTAACAAAAAGGGCATTTGGCTTTGATTGGAAATATATAAATAATCCATCTTTATTAATGCCAAGTACACAGCATGTATGCTTTCTCAGGATCATTTACATGTAAGCAATAATCATCTCAATAACATTGCCATTACCACTACCACAAATTAGTACTAAGTATACAAAACTACCTTCAGCTTCATGTACAATGTCATTTGTGGCTCAGGGTAATATCAATCCTGTGTTTATCATGCTTGTAGAGGTACCTAACCAAGAAGAAGAGGTAGTCGAGGCAGGAGGCAAAAGTAGGACCTGTGAATAAGGTGTAGACACTAGAGACAATGATTTCTGCATTGTGCAGCAAATGGTTCAGGATGGATGCAGGAGGATGAGATTTTAGTTTTCCTACGCCATTTTGCCAACCACACAAAGCCATCGCAAGAGTCCTAGGTCCTCCTTTTGTTGGATAACCATGCTTCCCATATGTCGTTGTCTACACTGAATTTTTTCAAGGAGCATGGTATTGTGCTGTTGACCGTCGCACCTCAATGCAGTCACAAGCTTCAGCCACTGGAGAAAATGCAGAAAAATTGTCCAAAAGAAAGCTCTTCAGTTCGAAAGAAAAGAAAAATGAAACAAGTCAGTCCTCTGAAGATTGCCTTATGTACGGTGAAGCATTTTCATCCCTGGGTAAAAATGGGTGAAGTGTGTCTTCTGTGAGGGGTGGGCACATGAATTGTGCACTGAGGGATATGAACATTATATTTGTCATGACTGTGATGAACAGTAAATGTTAAACGTCAAAGTATTATATTCACTTTGCATTGAATTGATTTACTATGCATTGTTCACTTTTTAATTTATTAAAATATTCTACGTTGATTTTCATGCAATGAAGCAATTAAAATGCCATTTTAAGCTTGTTTTGACCAGCTTATATAAAGAATTTTGCATGCAGCTGCCTCACAAAAATGCAATTCCATTAGTCAAGTCAAGTCACTTTTATTTATACAGCACTTTACTCAATGCAGATTGTTTCAAAGCAGCTTCACATTAACAATAAACAGGAAAATGTTGTCAAAATCACGAGGAAAATAGTAAACACTAAATTTTTTTGTTAAAGCCATTGATCAAAATGATAATTGCAATTACAATATCCGCAAATAATTGAGAATTACGTTCTGTCAAATTTTTTGTCAAAACTATGCAGCTCTTTCTTGCATTTCTATCCATATGTATCGATCCATAATAATGGATGGATCTATAGATGTGTGGATATCTATCTAGATGCACAAACAATAACCACCTCTAGTATAGATACAGTCATGGGCAAAAGTTTTGTTTTGCAAAGTGTACAGCTTCAGCTGTTGTGGTGTTCATTCACATTGTTTCTAGATTATTGTGTAGAGTGATCAGATGCATTTTAAATAATTGCTAAAAGCTTCATTGGCCAAAAAATGTACTTTTCACAGAAAAAACACATTCAGTTGTTTTTTTTTAATCCTGACACAAAATGACCAGCTAACAATAATTGACTAATCATATCAGCAGCACAAAGTGTGAATGAGTACTAGTCAGGTAAAACCACTATCATACTAATTAGATTGTAAGAACAGACTGATTGCTATAAAAGGACGGAAGAAGCGCTTCCAATCATTGTGTCCTCGTTAGCAATGGTTACCTCCAAAGAAAAACATGCATACATCATTGCTTTGCATCAAAATGGCCTCACATGCAAGGAAATTGCTAAAAAGAATATTGCA
>JADLZN010005464.1:0-60217 GCA_018155175.1 Sinocyclocheilus anophthalmus | reverse complement strand
ACCTGGAAATATCATGAAAAATAATCAAATGATTTTAGGGAAACTTGTAAATATTGATTCTGTGCTCTCCAAAATATGTAATGGGTTAGATTTTGCTCTTATGTTGATTAAATATTGCTTACAGGACACAGTGAGTTCAGGTTTGTGAACTACCCATTTTTTTGTCAATTTATTTCAGTCAGTCTGTCAAACAGCTTCACATTTAGTTCTAACAGGATAATGGGAAAAACATTTAAATTCACTGGTCAGAAAGTTAGTGAACCCAGTATGTACTTTTATCAACTAGAAAAATTGACTGCTTGTGTCTCTTCTACAGCTATAAAAATTACACTATGGTCACTGTATTTGGGAATCTGCATCAGGCTCAGCTGGGTGGAGTACCTGGCACTTATCAGCTCGTATGCAGCTTCCTGAACATCAAGCTGCCGACCCCGCTGCCAGGCATGCAGGTACTGCAGCAGAACGTGTCTACACCACACAGCACAGGCAGCACTACATCATACAGACTAGATGCCTTTACTGCAGATACTCTCGAGTGAACTGCGCAGAGTGTGGCTTGCCGTAGTTTAGATAACAGCAGTGGATTCTCCCTGCATGGGCCAATAAGCTGCTTATTTCAGAGCTGAAAGTAAAAAGGGGGTTAATGGACACAGTGTGACCCAAGGATAAACCCTGCTGCGTGTGTATGTGTGTAACAGGACGGTGAGGTGGAGGGACATCCAGTGTGGGCTCTGATCTATTTCTGCCTGCGTTGTGGAGACCTGTCTGCCGCCATGCAGGTGGTGAACAGGGCACAGCATCAGCTGGGTGACTTTAAGATTTGGTTTCAGGAATACATGAACAGCCCCGACCGACGGTGAGAACGCACATACACTCATCCCAAAACTAGATCACATCCTAAGAGGACTATTTCTCCTCTGTTTTTGGTAACTACTTCTCTCTCTTGTGCATTTGACCCAGCTTGCTCCCTTTTCGTCTCTCATGCATAAGTTTGAATCTTAAAACTGAATAATTCAGTAAATCTGTTTTAGGATTCAGTGTATATTTATTCAACTGCACTGTTCTTCTCAGTTTGTCTCCTGCCACGGAGAATAAACTACGACTTCATTACCGACGTGTGCTGAGGAACAGTGCTGACCCCTACAAGCGCTCGGTCTACTGCCTCATCGGCAAATGTGACATCGGCGACAATCATGGAGAGGTGGCCGATAAGACGGAAGACTACCTGTGG
Source organism: Sinocyclocheilus anophthalmus (assembly GCA_018155175.1). NCBI lineage: Eukaryota > Metazoa > Chordata > Actinopteri > Cypriniformes > Cyprinidae > Sinocyclocheilus > Sinocyclocheilus anophthalmus. Next base: position 58,986 of record JADLZN010005464.1, on the reverse strand, counting down.
CTCAAGGTCAGATACAGTGACAGATATAGACCAAATTGTATATCAGAGTTTATGTTATAGTTAATATTTTTTACTAAGGTTTTGAGCCATGTTCTGTGTCCATGTCCAGCTGAATCAAGTGTGTTTTGATGAGGATGGCAGCAGTTCCCCTCAGGACAGAATGACTCTAGCCCAACTTCAAAAACAGCTGCTGGAGGAGACCACGCCCAGGAGGAGGCCTTCCTCTCGGGGAGTGGGCCCTCACACCAATAGGTTACTGCGAGCCGACTGAGGCATAAGCCAGGCCAATCACATCTACTATCCAGTGAGATAGTCTTTGCTTTGTGGCTGCCAGCCCTTTAGAGCTGCCTCCAAAGCACACAAAAAGCTGCTCAGAATGCTATGAAACGAAACTTAGAGGCTCAGCATAAAAACTGAGTGCCGGGACCTGACACAATAAGTTCTGACCCTGTTCACCGTCCTCCGTAGGGAGGGCCAGCAGGGATATTACCTGCGCTCTGAATGGAGATGAGAGCACCTTGAGCACGTAAACGTGAACGGTTGAAAACAACCTTACAGTCGTTGGGCCCAAACTCAAGACAGGAAGCACTGACTGAGAGGGCTTGCAAGTCACCCACTCGTTTGACCAATGCTAAGGCCAAGAGCAAAGCGGTTTTGAGCATCATGATTATAGCGGCTCGAAGAGAGGGCCCTTAGAACTAAGAATAAATCACACGTCGGCACTGCCCACTGCCCAGCCAGCCACGAGAGAATGATTTGCTGCGATGGCTGTCACATAGACTTTATGTGTGGATGGGGTGTGCCCCTTGTCAAACAGTTCTTTAAGAAAAGTTAGCGCGTAGGACACATCACATGAATTCAGGTCCTGATCTCGTGCTGAACACCAGTCACAAAAGACTGACCAGTTGAGAGCGTAGAGACGTCTTGTAGACAGAACTCTAGCTTCTAAGATGGTGTTAGAGACTCTCTTGGTGAGCTGGCTAAACTCATGTTGAGGGACCAAACAGACGTTCCCCCGCTCTGGCTGGGGATGCCAAATCTTGCCTTGTGCCTGCAAGAGAAGTTCTCTCCTTAGGCCATGGAGCTGCTGATGTCAGCTGAATCATTTCTGGGAACCAAGGCTGGTTCCTACAAAAAGGGGGGCCACCAAGAGGAGAGAACATCTCATTTCCCTGACTCACCTGATAACCCGAGGGAGCAGAACGATTGGAGGGAATGCGTACAGACGGGTGTTGGGCCAGTCGTGGGCCAAAGCATCCCGCTGTGTTGAGAAATAGATTGGGCAGTGACAGTTGTCTTCGAAGGCGAGGAGGTCCACCTCTGCCTTGTCGAAAACTGACCAGATCATCTGAACCGATTGGGGATGTAGTGTCCATTCTCCTGGAGCTACATCGTCTTTGGACAGCATGTCTGCTCCCTGGTTCAGTCTGCCCGGCACATGAACCTATCGTAGTGAGAGGAGCTTTCTCTGTGCCCACAGCAGGAGACATCAAGTCATCCTGTAAAGGGGACATGATCTGAGGCCACCTTGGTGATTGATGTAAGCTACCACAGTCATGTAGTCCGAACGGACCAAGACGTGGTGTCACTTTAAGGCTGGCAGGAAGGTTTTCAGGGCCCGACACACAGCCATCATTTCCAGGCAATTGTTGTGTAGGTGTGCGCGGAATCAACAAGAGCGAATGCCGGATTGCCTCGTACAATGTGCCCCAGCCGAGTTGGAGGGGTCCATGTGACACAATCATCCAAGGGGCCAAGAGCTTGATCAGCGCGGATTACAAGGACATGATGTCGGCCCAGGGTGTGGGACGGTACACAAGTCTTTAGCCACTACTGGAGGGGCCGCATGTGAAGCAGGCACAGGGGAATAACTGAGGCGCGGCGCCTGAGACCCGAGCATCCTCTGAAACATCCGGAGAGGACGTGTAGTCCCCAACTTTAATGACGCTGTCACTCGCTGAATATTCAGGAAGCGGTCTGGCGAAATCAAGCTCAAGTGAATGAGTCTATAACTGATCCGAAAGGAGACTTCCGTCTGGGAGTCAGAAAAACCCTTGGATGGTTGATTCTCAACCAGAGACGCTCCAGATGGTTGAGCAACATGATCTGTGAGCGAAGTTCCGTTCTGATCAGGCAGCATCAGCGTCTCGAGGTAATTCATTAAACGTTCAAATCACTGAATTAAAAATTGAAATAAAATAAAGAAAATGACTCATATATTTAATGCTATACGACACACAAAGGAACTAATTTGAGCTTAGTAATTAGTACTATAGCCTACTAGCTTACATTTTATTTACCTATTTCACTAGTCCCTTTACAGTTACTGCTATCATAAAAATACATAATGTAGGTAAAAGTCTACAGACCATTAATGTCCAAACAACAAAGATTTAGAAAAAATGTGTATTTTACTCAGAATTATTGCGCTCCTATTCGATTGCGCTCAGTCTGTTTAGTTATGGTGGCAGAAATCAAAGATTCAAAATATTATGCCATAATATTGGATTGCACCCAAGATGTTAGCCACCTAGAACAGATGTCTGTTGTTGTGCGCCACTGTAAGGCTTGGCAAAACACCTTGGATAAAGGAACACTTCTTGGGATTTCTCATAGCTCCTGAAACTAGTGGTCTAGGCTTGTCCACACTAATTCTTAAAAGGCTTGAAGAATTGAACATCCCTTTCCAGGAATGTAGGGGACAATCTTTTGACAATGGTGCAAACATAAAGGGCCAAAATAAAGGTGTACAGGCTAGGCTGTTAGCAAAAAATCCACATGCTTTTTATGTGCCTTGTGGAGCACATACCTTAAAGGGTTAGTTCACACAAAAATGAAAATTCTGTCATTAATTACTCACCCTCATGTCGTTCCAAACCCGTAGGACCTTCGTTCATCTTCGGAACACAAATTAAGATATTTTGATGGAATCTGAGAGCTTTCTGACCCTCCCATAGACAGCAATGTAATTAAATATCTCCTTGCTACATTTCTGGATGTTGATAATGTTAAAGTAATCCATGTGACATCAGGGGTTCAACTGTAATTTTATGAAGCTACGAGAATACTTTTTTGTACGCAAAGAAAACAGAAATAATAACTTTATTCAACAATTCGTCTCCTCCGGCGTGACACGTCACGGACTCTTGGAGAGTATACAATGACGAAACAGGGGGATGCGTTTCGTGCAGCTGACACAGAACAGCATATGTTGTTTGCGTTCAGTGGATACTCTCAAATATGTCGCTACAGTGATGCGGAGGAGACAAATTATTTGCTATTGACGTTCAAATGCGGAGTTTTGCGCATCGAGAGTAACACGTGGGTATGGGTGTGTGTGTGTGTGTGAGGGGAAGAGGGTTACATCACAGGAGAGTGAACTGTCTGTCAGAAATCATAGCACGTCAGCTGTCTTAACCGAGGCTTGTACTGCATCATCACTGTGTCTGTCACATTATTAACTGTCTTGATATTTACTTTGAAAGCTGAACCTGGTGATTATGGTAAGGGTCGTTACATTTCCGACGTGTGCTTGTGTTGTTCGGTCAATCACAATGCACTGGGTCAGTTGGCCATTCAGAGCAGACTGCGCTTGTCGGAAGGGGGGACTTAGTAGAAAACGACGTAATAGTGAGGGAAGTTCGGATCATTTTCGACTTGGAAAATTTGGAGTCTCGGCGCAAATTAATGAATTCGGTTTTCTGCCTTTCATATTTTCGCAAAATATAATAAACTGTTATGTGTGATTCCCTAACCGGCTATGTTAAAACGCAACGTGATCAAACTACAAAACAATACAAAACATAATGCTATAGAACACAGAAACAGAGAAGTTCATTGTTTAACTGGGGTTTCAGTACTCATGATTAGCTCATTCACCTCATTGACAGTCTTCGGGTTTGAGTTGTAGTTCATCACGTGACAGCCCATAAACTTAACCAATGCAGTCTGAGCCGAAAGAGAACTGATTAGTTAATCTCTCGGGTCTTCGGGTTTGAGTCGTTCATTCATCACGTGACAGCCCCATAAGGTAGGGTCTGTCACGTGATGAACGAACGACTCGAAAAACCCCAAGACTCGAGAGATGAACTAATCAATTCTCTTTCCGGATCAGACTGCATAGGTTATGTTTATGGGGCTGTCACGTGATGAACGAAAGACTCAAACCCAAAGACTCGAAACAGGTGAACTACTTGACTAATTACAATAGAATGTTGCGCATGCGCAACTGAACGAATCACTCCCCGAGATGACTCGTTCTTCCCGAGTCACATTAAAGATTCGTTCAAAATGAACAAATCGTTCAAGAACGACCCATCACTAGCGTTTAAGAGAGGCGAGGCATAGAGGACCTACAATAATGTACAGATTTGAAAAATAATGTTTTTTTTTTAACATTAAAGCATGTCAACATATTGTGTTACACCAAATACATAAAATAATGATCTTTAAAACTAGCAAAAAATAAACATGAATTGAACTTAATTGAATTATGGATGTTAAATTTACTGCTGTGCCAAGCTGAAAGCTGGTAAGTAGTGGTAACTGTGTGCAGTGTTGAGAAATGTGTCCTAGTGATTATAAAATAAACTGTAACAGTTGCAAAAGCCTATGTTATTTTACACTCTTATCTAAAGAACCAGGTGTCCTTTCTCTCAAATGATCTTGTCTCTATCACCTCACCATCTTTACCACACTGTAATAGAGCATCAGCATCAGTCAAGGCTGTCAGTGTATTTGTAAAGCTCACAGACACCTGAATTTATAGATAATAGTTAATAGACCTATATGCCACGCCGAGGCAAACCTTATAAGGCATGTAATGAGATGATGCAAGCATTTATTGTATGTGTGTGTTACTGTGTGGCTTTTTTAAGAGTCAGTCATAATTATGTGTGTTTCAGCCTCCAGAGCTGCTCAAATGGATGGTCACGTACAACACGTCCTTTAAATCCAGTAAGAAACAAGTAACTGCATCATTACTTTGTGTTAGAACCCCTCCTCTCTCTCAACGCTCTGTTCCTTGAGTGAAGTCTCAGCTGTCTGAGTGTATACATAATAAACAAACTACATTTTTAACAGTATTTACCTGGAGAATATTGGTAAAATGTATTCTTGAGCTGATTTCAAACTAGTTTTGTTAGTTCTTGACAATAATTAAAGGGGCCATATCATGAGTAAAAACATCTGTAAAAACTAAAATCTTGTGTGTGATTGAACCAAAAAGCTGTTCCATTTCATATGCAAAATGGGCATTTACATGGAAGTCTTACATAGAAGGTAGAGTGACCAAAAATGATCTGTTTATTTAAAATAAATACATGCATACATAAAATAATATTAATTACTATTGAAAAATGTTTTGGTTTGTTTGTGAAAATTAGCACTTCAGTGTAGATTTTATTCTGAATTTAGGTAAACTTCATTTTCTTCTTAGTTCTACTTAATTTCTTGTTAAATATTTATTTTATAAATATCTCTTTAAATACTCAAGGACATCAGGTGTATGATTGCAATATTGTGCTTATTTCAGTTAAGTTACTTGCTCTGAAAGTTAAGTTACTCTGAAAATTTGATCAAAATTACTGATTACTCCTTTTTAAAAGTAATCACGTTACTGTTCTGATTACTTTATTTCAAAAGTTACATTAGTGTCTATTACTTTTTTCCTCCATGAAATCCCAGCATATACACGCTCCCGATAAGTATTTGTTATTAAAGCACCAACATTCACAGAACACTTGTTATTTTTAACTAAATCAAGCGGCTGCTGCATGCATGGTTTAGCATGGCAGAATGCCACCAAAGAGCGCTGCATTAATAATCACTAAAATACATCTCAGTTCATTGCAATCTCCCAAATCTGTTATAACACAATAAATATATGCACAATGAATCTTTCATAATGTCTACAATTCGTGTGTAATGAGAGGATTCGTGAGCACGCACATTTCAGCACTGCATTGCTCAACGCTGCAAACACGTGTTATAGCCTAAATAGAAACTCTGCATACGCTTGCACCTGTTAATCGCTTATTTTTCATATTAGTTCATGTTGCTTTTGTGCAATAGATGAATAACAATTTATTTGTTTTAGATATTTTATGTTAAGATATTTCTATTTTGCAGGAGTCCCATGAATCATTTTATTCTCCCACATCCCGCACACACACGAGTGTCTACCCGCCCGCACCAGCACTCGCACATCTTGTTGCGTCGGGTCTCGCGGGAGCAGGTGTCTAATCCACTGGCACTTGACTCGACAGTGCGTGTGCTACATCCTTTTTACAATCTCTAGATTATAAAACACTGCATTCTGTCAGCAATGTAATGCGGCAGTAACGTATAGAGACATAGGCTTGTAACTATACTCTTAATGACTATTTTGAAAATTATAACGCGTTAAATTACTCCGTTACTAAAAAAGTAATCAATTACAGTAACGCTTGCTAAGTAATGCGTTACTGCCCAACACTGTTAAGACATTATATTTTCACCTTTCCATGACACTGAACTGGTCTCATAGTGTGGATTAACTTCAATATATCACAATTCAGCCTCAATCACACCTATATATTCCCATGCAATCATTTGCAGCCTTTGAGTGGATCTCATGTGCACTGCACAAAAGGGAGAATCAAACTGAAGGTTATATAATATAAAAGTGCATATGCACCAAATAGCATCTTGGTGTGCGTTTTCATTTTTTATGAGGGAGAGCATCACCAGTTTGTTGGTTCAGTGGATGTGAAACCTTGATTGATTATTTGACTTGATGGAAGGCCAGTGGTTTTGTGGTGGTGTGTTGAGTTTTGAGGTTTTGAAAGTAGCCTTGTATGTATGTAAACATCATTGCAGATAATTCTTGATGCCATCCAGCTAGAAAGCTACCAATGGATCAAACATAACAAATGCATCCTTTCTCAGAATTAATATGTGTACCATGGAGTACAGTACTGCACATAATCCAAATTTGCTGAAAATGTACTCACCCTGAGGCCATCAAGGATCCTATGGATTCATGGGTCCTCTGCAGGGCTGTCTGAATGGGAGCTGATAAAAGCCTCACAATAATCCACACGACTCCAGTCTATCAATTAACATCTTGTGAAGCAAAAAGCTGAATGTAAGAATCAAATGCAGTGAATTCTGATGGCACGCATTCACTGCATTGTTGAGCAGGTGATGGAATGCTACATTTCTCCAAGTCTGTTCAGATGTAGAAACAAACTCATCTACATCTTGGATGGTCTATTTTTTCTCACATTCTGTAAACCGATGCACTCACATATTCTCTGTCATTTTTATATATACTGCAGGTTTTAAATATAGCAACCTGCTAATTAAGATCTTTGTCAGATTCCTTTTCCTTACCAAATGTGCAACCTTCTTTCTTTACCCTATGTTTGGATGTGAGATATGAAACCCTCTCTTAAATATCTATCAGACTAATCTTATTATTATACTTCTGACATGGAAAAATTTGCAGTGCTGGGGGTCCTCCAGGACAATTTGAAAACCCCCGATTTAGTATTTATGTTGTAAGTGAAACAAATGCAATTATTCAAACGATTTATACATTTATAAACAGGTTGGCAAAATTCTCTGAATCAAAAGTGAGATCTTTTTAACATCTCAAATATTTCTCCTAGACAGAAATGAAGTTACTTTAAGATCGAATAGAGATTTTTGCTTGAGCTCCTGCTTCTCAAACTTGTCTCCTGAGACAAAAACTCGAACACTCTCACAATGGTCTCCTTTAAAGCTTTAGAAGAGATCTCAACCACATCACACACTGTGCTCAGATATTTCTCTTTAGCTAGAGACTCTGGATCTCTCACATTTGTCTCCTCAAAAGTTTAAATTAGACATGTAGGCTATCAGACCGAATCAGACCATTTAAGATTTAAATAGAACATAGTTGAAACAAGAGGAGCCGAATTCCACAGAGGCCCAAGACAACAGGATGTTCATAAACCAGATGCCCCCTAGCCAGAGCCAGCTGAAGAAAGCAAACCAACTCTTGCACAGACAGCTTCAACATTACCAAAAGGGAAAACCACTGTCCATAACAACTCAGAAGGAGATTGTAATTTTAGTGCAAAGTAATCAAGATTAATGGTTCAAAGAGAGAAGCTATGACCCACGTGATAGTAACCACAATTCACAAGCTATGTGGATTGACTTCCCCTCCCTAGAAGACAAAGGCCAGACTGAGGTTCCTTATGAGACCTTTTAACTTTTGGTCTTCACAGAACATGTCCTTGTTCACAGAATGGTACAGAAACTGTCTTTTACAGATATAGATGCACCAAAATGAACTCAAAAGGGCTTATAAACTAATATCAGTCCATTGCTTAACTCCTTATCATGTATGTAAACCACACATTAGACTATCATGTTTAATAATTTATTGTGGATGTCTTTTTAATAATTATTGAATAGCTTAAGGGTTCATATTCATGTTTAGTATGTGTGTGTTTGAATCTTCTTGCTTGAAATGTTTCTTCCAATCAATTCTTTGTCAAAAGTATCATATTCTTGTTATAGAAATCAAAATTATACTCTGCGAGAGCGGGAAAAACTCGGACCATGTGACTGGTAAGATAACATTTGATTTATGAATTGGGAGGAGAAATATGCAACACCCCAAGCAAAGACGAGATCTAACTGGTCAAAACACCATTTGGGATGTGGCCAAAAGCCCAGTTTAAATACTCAGGACACCATCAAACTTTGCTTCTTTTTTGTCTTTTGCCTTTTGCCTTTTTGCGGATCTGACTTTTTGTGTCTAGCTTTTAGCCATGTGGCTTTCAAGTCATCATTTTTAGCCATGTGGCTTTTTAGTCATAGCTTTGAGCTATGCTTTTAATCATGATTCTTTAGTTTTGAGCGTGCTCTGGCTTGCATGCCATCTCCTTCAAAACCATGAGGAGAAACGCCACCTAGTCTCGTCAAACTTTACTTCTATTTCTTTACTTTAGTTTCTTTTCTTTTCCGTTGAGAGTTTCGTGTTCTGAGTTAAGTTGTCTAACGCCATGTCTCCGAGTCCGACCTCGAGTGCCGTCTAAAACTTTAACCAGACCAGAACTCCGCGTCGTCAGCCAACGCCCAATCACTGGCTTCCCAAGACTGAACTTCCAGCCAATCAGCAACCTCGGGAAACCCCTTTCGGCAACCAGACAAGGAAGGGAACCCTTTACACAGGCAATGCAAGTACCTCCAGACTCTAGCTGAACTGGTGCATTTAAAATTTATTTTAACCTCACTGAGGAACTCAATTCGAGGGTTAATTAAGTGATTGATGGTTGTTCAGGTCTATGCATTTTCACATATTGCTGTAAACTTGGGATTTCACATTTCATCTCTAAACTCAGTCTTCCCACTTTCGCTCTTCCTGCAACTTGTGTGAATGTGTGTGTTCATGTGTTTGATCTAAGACATGTAAACTAATCTATCCAATAAAGCCTTATTTATATTAAAAAGAGAAGTATCTTGTGTTTCGTGCTCACAAGTTAATGTCTTAAACTACCAATCTTGTTACATGTGCTAATTGATAGTTTTCACTATATTTTGGATATAAATATCCATTACAGAGTTGATGTTATACGGCTCGTTCAATGAATCGCTGGCCGTCTCAGTGATCAGCCGTAAAACAGTGATTCTGTCCAAATTCCCTATAAAATCTTAAATGATTCCCTTTGAGCTAAATTGACCTGTTTCCCTTACAGAGATTTCAACAACATCACACACTGTGCTCAGATTTTTCTCTTTAGCTAAATAATCTGGGGTCTCATATTTGTCTCCTGTAATGCTTTAGAAAAATCTCAACAACTTTACAAAGTGTGCATCAAGTGAAATAATTGAAAGGCACCAAATAAAGGGGGGGAAATCATAAATTCAAAGTTAAAGGCTATATTGAGAGAGGAATTTTGCAGAAATAAGGATAATGTTACTTTTTATAGGACAATGTTTATGTACTTAGGCACATAATTTGTTGTTGGAAATAGTAATGTAGCGGATGCCTTAATCAAAACTGATCTATAGAAAATGTAACCCTGGAGCTTTTTTTTTGCTGAAAGGCACATAAATGGCTTATGACTCAGTCTTGATTATTAATTGACTAATTTGATTATTAATACATGGACGAAATGTTGAGCTCATAGTGAGGATTTGACTGACACACTTTGCCTAAAGTTATTGAGATGCACTCTGAAACTTAGAGGACCGGACAAATGTGAGAGATCTCGATCTTAGTGTAGGAGAAACTACCGCCCCTGAGCATAGGGGTGGATGTGGTTGAGAATCTTCTAAACCTACTTGAGGAGACAAAAAATGTGAGAGATAATAAGGATTGCGTAAGGTCTGGCAGGGCAGTGAGTCACGATTTGCATTCAGGTGATCACATCTACCTATAGGAATATGACACATATCGCGGCATTTCTATATAAGCTGTATTTAGTATTATTCAGCAGCTTTTCAGCTTTCTCCGGAGCAAATTACCCTCCTCCATCCCAAGCTCCACCTTTCGCCACAGTCAGGACATGGCTTTCTGATATTCCTTGCTAAACAGACTCCTTTATCTTGAATAAAGTGTTACACTTACATATCATTAAGTACATTAATGATATCTGCCTTTTTCTGTTCTGTTAACCCTAGGGGGGTATTATTGCTGCTCTCCCTGCTCATACATAACAGGCTGCATGGATGGGCAGGGAGTATTTTGCCCAGAACAGAACCATACTGCAAAACCAAACTTTATGCTAAGTATCTAACATTTTGACGATAGTGGTCCTGGCAGAAATACCAGTTGTTCTAGCTTAAGGAGAAAATCTAGCACAGGTGTAAATTACTGAGATCTTTCTAGGCTTTTTAAAAGAGACAAAGGTGCGCGACCAGTGTCTTAGATAAGGAGAAGAAATATTGAGCACCGGTGTACAGTTGTGAGATCTCTCTAAACTTTAAAGAAGACATTAGGAGACAAGTTGAGAAGCTGGAGCTCAAGCCAAAGTTTCCATCAATCTTCAAGTAACCACATTCTGTCTAGGATAAATATTTGGAAAATGTAAGATCCTCATTTTATTTATTTTTTATTCCCTGGTTAGCTTCAATGTCGTTTATCCACACCATTTCAATGAGAGAATCACCCCTTAGTATCCTGAGCATAAAGTATCCTCTGTCAAGAGCCAAGATTGGGGGCGCAGATCGATGTTGACAGCACAAACGACACCTCAGACAAATGGGTTGAATCCCAGCTAAGGTACTTTTCGCTCATTTTCTGCTCTTTCTGCTTTTTTTAAAGGTACTTTTCGCAATTCTTACAGGTCCAATTGTTTCCTGTCTCTACTCCCACTGTCCTGACCATTAAAGGTGAAAAACCCCAATGTAATCAAGAAAGAAAGAGCAACCTCTGAGCAGTAAAACTTTTTTATAATGGAGTCACAATAAAGAGATCTGCCATGTTTTTCTCCCATTGTCATTTTGGATTCCTTTCTTTCAGAACTTTCTCATGTCTCAGTGTCTCATGAGACACTGTTGAGACTAAAATTGAGACAATAAGATTGACATCCCGTGGTAACTAGGATTTACACAAGCTTCAGTCTGGATCCAGAACACCTGAGAAGAGATGATGCCACCTTTAGAGGACCTCAGATGATGCCAACCCTTAAACAACATACAGAACTACCACATTTGCTATAAGTTTGATTGCATCATAGAATAATTGCTGTTAATATTATTCATCATCTGTTTTATTACGTCTTAAATTGATTTTTAATTGAGTTTTCCGTACATTGTAGGCCAAATGTAAGTAACTGACAGTCACCCACGCGCCTTTGCAATGATTTGTATCGTGAAAAGCGCTATACAAATAAACTTGAATTGAACTGAACTAAAATGAGAAATACATGAGAATTGCTACTAAGTCTCCTGAGGTTAGAAAGAGCAACCACTGAGCAATACAATATTCTTATAATGGAGTCTTGTTAGAGATTGCAGCAAGACAATAAAGAGATATTCTGTTTCTTCCACCACATTCTCAGTTTTGACTCTTTTTTTCTCAAATATTTCTCAAGTCTCATTTATGTCTACTTCTATTTCTCCTAAGGAATTTTAAGAGAAACATCTAAGACACTGTTGATACTAAATTGAGGAATAAATGAGAATCACAACTAAGTCTCCTGAGCTTAGGAAGAGCAACCACTGAGCAATATTTTTTTCCTATGGTAATTTTTCTTTACTGAATCATTTGGAGTGGTTTTCCATTTGGTAAAACAGAGATCAAACAGAGCTCTGGAAGAAGTGGACCCGGAATCATTTGAAGCAAAAGGCTTTTTGAGAGGTGCTTCGTTCTTTGTAGGGTAATTCCACGAAATAGGTGCCTTTTGCATCCCTAAGAAATAATCGAACATAGATTTAATATAACAACAAATAAATTTGCAATTTAAAAAACATAACAATATTATGTATTCTTTCATCAATATTACATAAAAGTCAATTAAATATTATTTAAAATAATTTAAATAGCATTTAAGGGGAAGGTTTTTGGCCTGTCCCTCACTATGAATTTATTTTTTCAAAATATGAAGGCAAAATGATATAAAAATCACATTTGCATATTGTTTAAAATATAGTCTCATTGTTAAGCAATGTTTTTGGCACAAGTATGCATTTTTTCTATAAAACTTAAATCTTTTTATTGGCGTTTTTAAAGATTGTCTGTGTAAAATGCAAACATTTTTAAAGGCCATCCTGGGTGTATTATTGAGCTAATGCCTATATCATTCAGTGGCATATGAGCACGAGTTACATTTTAGTTAGATTTATTGGTATTGTTACTATTACTGTTGTTGTTAATGACCGGCAAATGATAATCAGTCTCAATAAAAATCTCATTATCAATTTATATATTTTTTTTTCTTTTGTAAAACCCGCCCACTGCCAGTTTACCCAATTGTATTTCGGCACCTCGGGTTGCCAGTTGGCGGAAAAACAGCGTATTTCATTTCATTCATCGTCAAGTGCGCTCGTTCCTGTTGGTGTCGTCAATCTGGCAACCTGCTTGTGCATCAAGTCTGAGGAGGAGGGGCCGGGTGAAAAAAACCCTCTCCAATATTTTGAATTTGGACTGCAATACCTAGTTCAACCACTCGGTGTCAATCCTACATACAGCACCTTTAATTGACATGTGGTCACCCTCCAAAATTAGGATGTTCTTGGTCTTTTTGGTCGTTTATGGTTGTTGTTGTTTTTTTAATCCAAAATGTGAAACAATTCCAGTGAAAAGAGGGACTAAAATGCTGCTCACATATGTGACAACTATCACATAGTTCTAATTAAACCATAGTATCTAGTTAAGCTTGTGTCGGTAATAGGGTTGACACAAATACCAAAACATGAGTTAGAAAAATAGTCATAAAATATAAATTACATTGCCTGAGATGGCACAATACAATTTCTTGTCCTTTTAGGGTGTCTTCATTTCATAGATATTTAAACAATTTTCATTAAACTTATTGTATTGTTTTCCAAGTGGAAAAGGCACCGATTTTGTGGAATGACCCTGTAATTGTTGGCTGTTGTACTGTGTGTTGCATTGTTAGCACAAGAATGCGTTGGGTCTAGGTAAATTAAAAATCCTTCTCTCAAAGTTATTTCAAGATTCTGATGTTTGTGCAAAAAAATGTGTGAACCCTGATGAAATCCTACAGACTGTAACACAATACATAAAGATATAGAAGAGCGTTTGCACTGTAACCAAAATATATACATTCTATACATGCTACTCAGTTTATGCTCTGACACTAACCGATATTAGTTTTGTGTTTTGCTCCGACACTAACCGATATTATTTTTGTGTTTTGCTCCGACACTAACCGATATTAGTTTTGTGTTTTGCTCCATTCTTTTGCACTGCCACTTTTGAATGAGGTTTGTGGGTATATACTTGAGAAACTGGACTTTTGTTTATGCTTTTCTTTGTTCCTATTTCCAGTCATTGCTTTGCCTAGGTTTGTTCATGGCTGTACACAGAGCTTTAGAAATACCGCAGTCCAAAATCTGAGCATGATAGGGTGTTTTTTTTTTGGAGGGCAACATTTGGATAGCTTAAAAACCATGTCATTTGGTTTGTAGAGTAAGTCATCTTTTAAGCAGTAACACATGCATAGACGGCAACAGACACAGCATAAAATGTCATGTGTATTTATGCCCTCATGTTTCCCTTGTTCACGTTCTGGTATTGTACTTGTTATGTTATGCTATTTTCTTTGAGCCTTGATTCTGAAACAAATGTTTCTACAAAACATTTGCCCAGATTTTTGTCACGGTTTAGAGTTTAAATAGGTTTTGATGCTAGTTTCTGAAAATCAAAGCCTGCCTGCAGAAATTGTGCAGTCAAGGTTGACAAAATTCACAGAAAATTGAATATAGTGTATGCAGTGGTGGAAAGAGTACTGAAAAAATATACTCAAGTAAAAGTACCATTACCTTCCAAAAAATGTAGTGTGAGTAGAGTAAAAGTACTTGTCCAAAAAACTACTTGAGGAAGAGTAAAAGAGTAGTCTATTTAAAAGTACTCATGAGTATTGAGTAGTGAGTACTGAGCTGTGGATTCTTCCCCCTCATAATAAACGCTGTACACCACAATTCATACATTTAAAAAAAACGTTGTACATTCTGTAATTCAAATTCTCTTGTTTGTCATAAAGAATGAAAAATATCCATCATCCAGCAGTTTTAATTTTGACTACCAACTCTTTAAAATACATCAAAACAGCACCGAAACAGTATTCAGTTGAAGAAAAGATGAAAGTTATTCTCAGTACAATCATCCCCATTTAAATCATAAAGTTTGAAAAAATAGATTTAAAATCATGTGTAAGGCCACTGAGACCGCATGCTATTGTGGCACATAAAATATTAATGTTTAGAACGGTGCAAATACAAACACCATTAGAAACACATAGTTCAGCATCACCCACCATGATATGGGTTAAAATGAGAGCCCATTCCTCTCCAAAACGGTGGCAGTTTTAGTGTTTTGCAATAAAGAAATAAAAATAAACTTGATAATTTGTTACAATTTTAACATAAATGCACATTGTTCTAGAAGGATGGCATCATGCCATACCTTTTACACATTTACTCGAATTGTTATTCTGATAATACAATTTGTAAGGAAAAATGCATTAAATAGCGAGGTATTCTGGGGAAACTTTTTCAGAGGAAAACACACACACACACCTACTTAACCCCCCAATGAGGACCTATGACTGAACACCCTACCTTTGGGTACACCCCTTTCTGAAGGGTCTAGAGACAAAAGAAAGATAAAACTGCACTACAGATGAAGCCTTCAGTACAAATATCACTTGATATTTTCAATTAAAACCTTCTTTACAGACCTGACATTTTGCCTTCATTTTGGGGACAGTATTTTTTTATGTCCAATTTGGGGACAAACACAAACTCTGATCAAGTGAAACTTTGAGGACTATGGTGATACACAATCTCTGGTTGTGTTATACTTTTAGGACTTTCAGAAGATACATATAATTTAGGCTAATTAGAAACAGAAGTACAATTCCAAATTCAAATATTGACATATGACGTAAATGTGTGACATGGTAAAGTTTTTTTTTCCTATTTGATGGTTATGGATTGGTAAGCTGTTTTTCCACTGCATAATTCTCTTAAGAGTATTGAAAATAGTTTTTTCCTACTCATTTATGATTGGTTACTTTTAACAATTAGGCCATCACACCTGCATTGTCTTAATAGGAGCACAGGATGTAGGCCAATGCCAATAATCAATAAAAATAGAGACGTCCTGTTCATTTCAACTAAAATATAAAACAATTTTCACTGAACATTTCAGCCCCAGGGAAATGCCTAAGGAAGATCATGGAACGGTAATAATTATTACTTTAAAAACAAGTGTCTCTATGGCAAAGAATCATGCCATGACAACTGCCTGCAACCCTCTAGTTCAATTTGTATCAAATGCAAAAATACTATCCATAAAACATTTAAGGCATGACTTTCAGTATAGCATGATGATTGTGAAAAGTTCTATACAAATAAAAATCACTTCGATTGTCAAGTGAATGACTTCAATGTTTGGAATACAGTGGTGATACACAAACTCTGATTAAACATCACTTTGGGGACTCTGGTGATACACAAACTCCAATTTAAAGTCACTTTGGGGACTCTGGTGATACACAAACTCCAATTTAAAGTCACTTTGGGGACTCTGGTGATACACAAACTCCAATTTAAAGTCACTTTGGGGACTCTGGTGATACACAAACTCAAATTTAATGTCACTTTGGGGACTCTGGTGATACACAAACTCCAATTTAACGTCACTTTGGGGACTCTGGTGATACACAAACTCAAATTTAATGTCACTTTGGGGACTCTGGTGATACACAAACTCCAATTTAAAGTCACTTTGGTGACTCTGGTGATACACAAACTCAAATTTAATGTCACTTTGGGGACTCTGGTGATACCAGAGTTTATCAGACTACAGTTCATCACGCACTCTACAGTCAGAAAATTCTGGTCTGTTATCACAATCCTCTTAACGGTGGTAGATCACTTTTTTTACTTGGCACCTAAACTGTGGAATAGCCTCACCAGACCTGTTTGAGACTAGACTAAAAACTAATCTCTTTAACCAAGCATCAGGTGCATCTCAATAAATTAGATTGTCGTGGAAAAGTTAATTTATTTCAACTCAAATTGTGAAACTCGTGTGTATAAATTCAATGCACACATACTAAAGTAGTTTAAGTCTTTGGTTCTTTTAATTGTGATGATTTTGGCTCACATTAACAAAAACCCACCAATTCACTATCTCAACAAATTAGAATATGGTGACATGCCAATCAGCTAATCAACTCAAACACCTGCAAAGGTTTCCTGAGCCTTCAAAATGGTCTCTCAGTTTGGTTCACTAGGCTACACAATCATGGGGAAGACTGCTGATCTGACAGTTTTCCAGAAGACAATAATTGACACCCTTCCACAAGGAGGGTACGCCACAAACATTCATTGCCAAAGAAGCTGGCTGTTACAGAGTGCTGTATCAAGCATGTTAACAGAAAGTTGAGTGGAAGGAAAAAGTGTGGAAGAAAAAGATGCACAACCAACCGAGAGAACCGCAGCCTTATGAGGATTGTCAAGCAAAATCCATTCAAGAATTTGAGAACTTCACAAGGAATGGAATGAGGCTGGAGTCAAGGCATCAAGAGCCACCACACACACAGACGTGTCAAGGAATTTGGATACAGTTGTAGTATTCCTCTTGTTAAGCCACTCCTGAAACCACAGACAACGTCAGAGGCGTCTTACCTGGGCTAAGCGGAAGAAGAACTGGACTGTTGCCCAGTGATCCAAACGTCCTCTTTTCAGATGTGAGCAAGTTTTGTATTTCATTTGGAACCCAAGG
Organism: Sinocyclocheilus anophthalmus; assembly: GCA_018155175.1. Classification (NCBI taxonomy): domain Eukaryota; kingdom Metazoa; phylum Chordata; class Actinopteri; order Cypriniformes; family Cyprinidae; genus Sinocyclocheilus; species Sinocyclocheilus anophthalmus. The sequence continues at coordinate 41,528 of JADLZN010005464.1, read as the reverse complement.
TCCTAGAGTCTGGAGGAAGGCTGGAGAAGCTCATAGCCCAAGTTGCTTGGAAGTCCAGTGTTAAGTTTTCACAGTCTGTGATGATTTGGGGTGCACTGTCATCTGATGGTGTCAGTCCATTGTGTTTTTTGAAAACCAACGTTCACTGCACCCGTTTACCACGAAATTTTGGAGCACTTCATGCTTCCTTCTGCTGACAAGTTTTATGGAGATGCTGATTTCATTTTCCTGCAGGATTTGGCACCTGTCCACACTGTCAAAAGCACCAAAAGTTTGTTAAATGAGCATGGTGTTGGTGTGCTTGATTGGCCAGCAAAGTGGCCTGACCTGAACCCCATAGAGAATATATGGGATATTGTCAAGAGGAAAATGAGAAACAAGAGACCAAAAAATGCCGATGAGCTGAAGGCCACTGTCAAAGAACCCTGGGCTTCCATACCAATATAACGCCCAGCCCAGTGCCACAAACTGATTACCTCCATATCACGCCGAATTGAGGCAGTAATTAAAGCAAAAAAGCCCCTACCAAGTATTGAGTACATAAACAGTAAATGAACATACTTTCCAGAAGGACAACAATTCACAAAAAATGTTTTTTTATTGGTCTTATGAAGTATTCTAATTTGTTGAGATAGTGAATTGGTGGGTTTTTGTTAAATGTGAGCCAAAATCATCACAATTAAAAGAACCAAAGACTTAAACTACTTCAGTCTGTGTGCATTGAATTTATTTAATACACGAGTGTCACAATTTGAGTTGAAATTACTGAAATAAATGAATTTTCCACAACATTCTAATTTATTGAAATACACCTGCTTACATAATTTAATTCAATGCCCAAACCAAGTTTTATGACCGCAATAGTTAGCTTAATCGGAACCAAACACACATTATTTTACTGTTCATCCTTTATATTAAGTGTGAATGGCTTCCACGCTCATACCAGATTTTTTCACAACTTAACCTTCATAAATTGGTTAATGAAAAACTACAAGTGGTGATGCCATTTCAACCGTTTATTTAACATCTAAAGGTATGCTTTATATGCTATAATTTATAATATAAAACTTTCCCTTCCCTTTACCTTCACTCCTCCATCTTTTCCTTCCCTTTACCTTCACTCCTCCATCTTTTCCTTCCCTTTACCTTCAACACGGTCTCACCCCTATTCGTCACATACTGGCGTTTGGTAATTTCACCTCACGTCACAAGCCGACCGTTGAGGGTACACCTATTTTTTTTCTTGTCCTCCCCCCCCCCCTCCCCCCCCCCCTCGCTGACAACGTAGAGGGTGTTCCTATAGATTTGAGTGCAAATACCTCATCTTTGAATTTTGACGAAATGGGGTTATCCATCTAGCGCTTTGCCTGCGCTGGAAAGTATGGTTTTAGGTGATTGATTTTATGCTGCAAGTGTGTATTTTGCAGTAGCGTGCGGATGCAGTTATACTGTTACATCATTCATGGTGTGGTGCCATACATTTTCGTGGGGAAGAAACCGGCCATCACAACTTTTTTCTCTCTCTTTTTTTATATAATTTTGGGCTACATTAAAATGACATATTTACAGGACTGTATATTTGCTGTATGCTTAAAACATGCCTTAATTTAGGTGGGATATTTTATAACTTTCTATCACATACTGCCGTTTGGTCATTTCCCCCTCACGTCCATAAGCCGACGTTGAGGGTACCCCCTATTCGTCGCTTGACAACGTAGAGGGTCGTCTGATATTTGAATGCAAATCCCTCATCTTTGGATTTTGACGAAATGGGGTTATCCATCCAGTGGTTTGCCTGCGCTGGAAAGTATGGTTTCAGGCGATTAATTTTATGCTGCAAATGTGTATTTTTTCAGTAGCGTGCGGCGCATATAGCCTACTGTTACAATCATTGGTGCGGTGACCATACATTTTCGTGGAGCAGAAACCCTTGTCTAAATCGGTATCACAACTTTTTTCTTTTTTTTAATATAATTTTGGGCTACATTAAAACGACATAATTGCAGGACTGCATATTTGCTGTAGGCTTAAAACATGCCTTAATTTAGGTGGGATATTTTATAATTGTCGATGGTATTTCAATTTGCAATGGCTTATAGTGAGCCTACAACTTTGCTTTTTTTGCTACCAAAAAAAAAAAGAATAGCCTACTTTTATAGAACTTTCATCTCAATGCTGATTATGAAGTTGTGATAAATTAAATAGCCTACTGCAGAAATGTTTATATTGCTTAATATGGACATATCCTTTGGCAAAGAGATGGATGCATTCTGGGAAGTGATGTGTTTAAATGTAATGGCTACATATACCCGTGTTTCCTTAAGTTAGACATTTATGCTGACCCCTTTAAAATTTTGAGCAAGGATATAAAATATTAAGACTGTACTTTTTCATTATGATTGATATTTTGGCGCAATTTTGTGCAACACGTCACTGTGTGCGACCATCGCAGAAACCATTGACAACGCGCCCGATTCCACCACGGGAATCGCGTACAACAGTTCTAATAAGCAAGAGAAATGAAGAAGCATTTACACGTCCAAAATAATAAAATTAAGAGTTTATTTGTTAAAAAAAAAAAAAAAAAAAAAAAATGTTGTAGGCCTATATATATAATATATATATAGACTATACATATATACACCATGTTTTTTTGTGGAAATAAACTCATAATTTTATTTTGGACGTGTAAATGCTTATTGAGGGATTATTGGGGGAATGGTTATTGGAGATATATATAATATAACAGTTTAAGTCTGGCAAGGCAAAGTTTATACAAGTACCCTGATCATGTTATTCCTGTTTGTTTATCCATTTGAATTAAGGCAGAACCAGGATGTGTTCCAAATATCATGATAGAACCCTTGCTCACACAATGACTTCTTTTTAAAATCATTCATTTTTTATGATATTGTGATTGCATGAATGAGCAAGAGCAGCATTTACTTAACTTCTTAGCCTAGTAGTTATTCATATTGTAATATGTAGTTTGGCGATCTATTCTTTTTTGATTTGTTCTTCTCTTTCTCTGCAGGTTCCTTAATCCCTGTCCTTTTAAAAAAACAGCACTTCATTACATCAGAAAAAAAAGGCACATTTAAGAGCCACATTTGTCTTGTTTATTGTCTTATTTGTATTGTTTATTGTCTTGTTATTTCTCTCTCTCTATCTCTCTCTCCCTCTCTCTCTCCCCTACCATCTGAGTGGTGGTTGCTTTTTAGAGGGACGGAGGACCTGGGTTGCTGCCTCTTCTTCACTCACTGTAATCAACTGAAAGTGTAAAGGTCGGGATCAGAGAATATAGATTCATTTGTTGGTGTTGTTTTAAGCGCACAATATACCTTTAATGGATAGAGACTGGCATATAATACCTGGTTATTGCACCAAATGAAATTTGCAGGAATCTGCACAATATAGGCCAACCTATAAGGTAAGATTGCTGTTGGCATGAAGTCTAAGTAAATCAAACTTAAGTTTTGTGAGGAATGCCAGTATTCAAAGATGGTTTATGACTACAGGAAAGCAAACAGCTCGCTTAGCGACTTTATGTTTCACAGTTTTTCTGCACTTAAATAATTTGCCAGCTTGCAAACATCCAGATCTAGTATTACCTTTGATAATGTTAGAAAAGTGATACGTTAAGCATAGCCTACTGCTGTATGACACATGCTAATAGATTGACTTGCTCTGTCTTTCTTGTACTTATGTGTGTTCGGATCCCTGTATGATATTTAATATTTATATTTTTTGTATGTGTGTACATTTCAGAATGACAAAGCCAAAATTCAGGCCTTGCCCAAGCTGCCAGTTCCGTCAGCAGGCCAACCGCAAAACCTGCAGTGCTTGTTTTGCCACACTGCCAAGCAAGCGGTTATTAAAAACTGCAAAAATTAATGATGACTGGGGCCAGAGGGTCATCAAAAACAAAAATGCATCTCGGGTGGTGGCCTTTGCCCAAATAGCTGTAAGTAAAAATGCTCATGCTTCATTAATTGAGTGGTAATCAATATTAAGGCCAAAGTACATACAGTATTTGGTACCATGTTTGTTGATGGACAGAAGACATAGCAGCCATGCTGTGTGCTGTGTACCAGGCTTCACATGCGTGCCTGGATGTTGGAAGTAGGCACATCTTGTCAGTATGAAATTTTAGACAGACAATCGCTTTAAAAACCACACCATACGTCCCTATTAAATTGCTTTTACAGCACACATGACGCTCAAGTGATAAATGTACATTACATGCAAGTTGCTCTGATAAACAGTTTGCCAAAAAGCTCCCCATACACAATATGTAAAGATACTTTCATTTTATGCAGGTGTACTTCTGTTGTGAAAAAAAATCTTGAAAATGCATAGGTGTATGTACATAAGTAGGCAATATTCTAGACTACACTTATCTTAAAATACTTGTGTAACTGATGGCAGGGACTAGGGATAGGGATGAACTATGAATCAAGTAGTACCTAGTTTATACACCAAGTAAACTGCCCTCTGTTTCTGATTCAAAGTCAGTGTGGAGTAGACGCCATCTTCATTACTGTCACAACGTCTGATTAATTATTTTCAAACAAAATTGAGCACTGACAGTTGCAATTTAAGAAATACTCATGAATTAATATTTCTGTGTATTAATTTTACAATATGTCTTTAATCATCACATACTTAACACTTGTTGAAAGCGTTAACAAATATTTTTTGCCAGATTAGGTCTTTAAATATTAGATGGACTGCCATATATGTAGTAATGTAGCAACATAATATATTGGAAATGTGTTAATTACTTTGTTTCATTTCAGGTCTGTTAATAAAGAATAACAATTTGGTCCCTCAGTAAATTCTCTTTGCCACCTTGAAGAATTCTCAGTTACTTAAAGTGTAGATAGACGGCCGGGAAGTAAGAAAACACACAGTCAAATGTATCCTCAATACTTCAATTTATTCATAGAAATACAGGTATTATATAGGCATATGTCGAGGGGAGTTTCATCCTCTTAACCAATGAGGATATGAATAACATACACGTAGGATCTTTGGCCAAGAACATGTGTTTATATAAAATGGCCACATGTACAGAAAAACATGGACATATTAGGAATAGACTTTTGCGAAGAATGCTGAACTGTCTTCGTGGTTTCATCACGAACTCATTCCTAGCTATCATGTCCTTATTTGGGACATTTGAACCAAGAGAAGCTAATGTATACATTTAAGCATGCATATCTCGCATATAAGTAAGACATATTTAAAACATAATGTCAAGAGAGAGAGATGGATACAGAAGGGGGAATTCAGAGAGAATGCGTTGTATATAGAAGACTGAGAGAGAGAGAGAAAAAAAGGAGGGGTGAGGCATATCTGGAACAATTTCTTAAAAGACAGAGAGTGTTTTCTAACAAGGTCCAAAAACTTTCTGCCTTGGGCTATATGCCCGTATTATTTATCAGCCAGATGCACAAGGGCACAGGCAAGTTGATGGCAGATGTAGTCACGCATCTGCCACCGACGCAAAACAACACGCGTTTCTTAACCAGCATGAAGAGGGCATATGACTTCATAATCAAACTGGATGGTAAGATAAGTTTTATGTATAGTTCATTAGTGTTTGTCGTTGATTTCTTTGACAATGTGTACTGAATTTATAATTTTGCTAACTTCACAACAGATGTGCCCCAGCCCCAGAAAGACCAGCCCCTGCCCCTAGACCAGCCCCAGCAAGACCAGCCCCAGCAAGACCAGCCCCAGCAAGACCAGCCCCTACCCCTAGACCAGCCTCAGCAAGACCAGCCCCAGAAAGACCAGCCCCTGCCCCTAGACCAGCTAATCCCACAAGACCAGTCTACCCCAACAGACCAGCAAATTATTACACTTGAACTATTTACGATCGACTCTCAGGCTCAGCAGCATGTGGAGCCTCTACCACCCAGGAAAAGACAAAGTAAGTAATCTTGCATTGCACCACATCTGTAAATTTGTCCTATGTTTTTTGCAATCAGTGCACAATATAAAACAAGTTACACATGGTGAATTTCACCTCTTTTAATGAATTAAGCCACTCCTCCAAGATACTGAATATACAATTCTCAACCTTTTTCCCTTGCACCTTAAGCCCCACTATCCACCCCGGGCCCACCATCCACCCCAGACCAAGGCAGACGAGCCCCACCATCCATCCAACCTCAACTAAAGAAAAGACAAAGTAAGTAATCTTGCTTTGCACCCCATCTGTAAATTGGTCCCATGGTTTTGTAATCATTGTATTAATATAAAATAAGTTAACCAATGTGAATTTCACCCCCTTCTATTAATTAAGCCACTTCCCCAAGATACTAAATATATCATTCTTAATCTTTTCCCCTTGCACCCTAAGCCACAGGTACAGGAGCCACACAAGCCCCACCCTCTACCCTGGCCAAAAAGAAGAAAACAAAAAGCAAGTAGACATTCTTTGCACCCCATGTGTATATCAGCAGCCATGTGTTGGGTGTAAAGGTGTTTTTGCATGTAGCCCCCTTTAATTGGACCAAACTCAGGGTGTATTCACACTTGGTCTCTTTCAGCCCTCAAAGTGAACTAAGAACAGTGACTCATATATGAACACCTCAAGCAAACTCAGACCCATTTGAAGTGAACCAAACTTTTTTTGCCTTTGTCATTTAAGGTTGCAAATGCAGTCGACAGACAATTTATCCATACGATAAAATATTGGAAAGACGGGTGAATGGGGTAAGATGTAGAACCATATTTTTCATTAGGCTGTCTGATTATCTCTTGACTCATGGCTGTCTCATCTTTCAATCCACATGTGACAAAACAGTAACACTGAGCAGTAGTTATCAAACTTTTTCAACTATCAACCCTCTCACAAGTGCTACCCCTTACGAAAAAGAAGTATACTTCAAGTTAATTTTATGAAGTATACTTAAGTAATGTTCAAGTATATTTTTAAGTATACTTTAACTTTATGTAGTAAGTATACAAATATCAGTGTACTAGTAGTAGACTTGTAAGTGTACTATTTCAATACTGCTTGGGACTAAATTGGCCCACTTTTAGTACAGTGAGTACGGAAAGTATTCAGACCCCCTTAAATTTTTCACTCTTTGTTATATTGCAGCCATTTGCTAAAATCATTTAAGTTAATTTTTTCCCACATTAATGTACACACAGCACCCCAAATTGACAGAAAAACACAGAATTGTTGACAGTTTTGCAGATTTATTAAAAAATAAGTATTCTAAGTATTCCTAAGTATTCAGACCCTTTGCTCTGACACTCATATATTTAACTCAGGTGATCATTTCTTCTGATCATCCTTGAGATGGTTCTACACCTTCATTTGAGGCCAGCTGTGTTTGATTATACTGATTGGACTTGATTAGGAAAGCCACACACCTGTCTATATAAAACCTTACAGCTCACAGTGCATGTCAGAGCAAATGAGAATCATGAGGTCAAAGGAACTGCCTGAAGAGCTCAGAGACCGAATTGTGGCAAGGCACAGATCTGCCCAAGGTTACAAAAAAAAATTCTGCTGCACTTAAGGCTCCTAAGAGCACAATGGCCTCCATAATCCTTAAATGGAAAGCGACGTTTTGGGGGTTTTGTTGTTATGACCAGAACCCTTTCCTAGAGCTGGCCGTCCGGCCAAACGGAGCTATCGGGGGAGAAGAGCCTTGGAGCGAGAGGTAAAGAAGAACCCAAAGATCACTGTGGCTGAGCTCCAGAGATGCAGTCGGGAGATGGGAGAAATTTGTAGAAAGTCAACCATCACTGCAGCCCTCCACCAGTCGGGGCTTTATGGTAGAGTGGCCTGACGGAAGCCTCTCCTCAGCGCAAGACACATGAAAGCCTGCATGGAGTTGATTAAAAAACACCGGAAGGACACCAAGATGGTGAGAAATAAGATTATCAGGTCTGATGAGACCAAGATAGAACTTATTTTGGCCTTAATTCTAAGCGGTATGTGTGGAGGAAAGGAAGGGGGGAAAGGGGGGAGAAAACCAGGCACTGTTCGTCACCTGTCTAATACAGTCCCAACAGTCAAGCATGGTGGTGGCAGCATCATGCTGTGGTGGTGTTTTTCAGCTGCAGGGACAGGAAGACTGGTTGCAATCGAGGGAAAGATGAATGCGGCCAAGTACAAGGGATATCCTGGACGAAAACCTTCTAAAGAGTGCTCAGGACCTCAGACAGGGCCGAAGGTTTACCTTCCAACAAGACAAAGACACTAAGCACACAGCTAAAATAACGAAGGAGTGGCTACACAACAACTCTGTGACTGTTCTTGAAAAGCCCAGCCAGAGCCCTGACTTAAACCAAATTGAGCATCTCTGGAGAGACCTAAAAATGGCTGTCCACAACGTTTACCATCCAACCTGACAGAACTGGAGAGGATCTGCAAGTAGGAATGGCAGAGGATCCCCAAATCCAGGTGTGAAAAACTGTTGCATCTTTCCCAAAAAGACTCATGGCTGTATTAGACAAAAGGGTGCTTCTACTAAATACTGAAAAAAGGGTCTGAATACTTAGGACCATTTTATATTTCAGTTTTTCTTTTTTAATAAATCTGCAAACATGTCAACAATTCTGGGTTTTTCTGTCAAAATGGGGTGCTGTTTGTACATTAATGAGGAAAAAAAAATTAACTTAAATTATTTTTAGCAAATGGCTGCAATATAACAAAGGTGAAAAATTTAAGGGGGTCTGAATACTTTCTCTACCCACTGTATATAAAAGGATACGTTTATAGTGCACTAAAAGTGTAAACTTTAAGTACACAACTAGGTTTCTCATTTTTAATACATCTTTACTACAAGTGAACTTATAAGTATACTAGTAGTTTACTATTTTAATACAAGTAGTAATTTTTTTAGTTTATGAAAGTACACACTGAAGTGTACTCTCAGTAAACTACTAGTTTAGAATTTTATACTGCAAGTATACTTGTAAGTGTTCTTTAAGTGAACCAACATATACTATTTATAGATTATTTTGCAATTGACAGTCACTACTACTATGCTCAAAGTAGATATAAATTTTTTATACTTGAAAATACATTTTAACTGTGCGTTAATTTTAAAAACATTTTATTAGCTCCATGCTAATCAACACTTGAATGTCGGTAAGTTTCATAAAGGCCAAACTTTTTAAACAAGAAGCTTGATGGGAAAATCACATTTTGTCAAAGACTGCGCCCGTTGATCAATTCAGAACGATGATCAAAACACAGATGGAGTAGATCAAGTCCAACAACCCCAAAGCTTCACAGTCGTTTTCTCTTCATGTGTTACGCTTCATTTCATTTGGTAATATTAAGCAGTTTTGATTTACAAGCTGTTTCATATTTGATGATCACGTTATTTTACATTTGCGTGAGTAATCTGATATCACTTGGTTCAGCTTCTTCTTCTCCTGTGTTTTGATCCGGAGTTTCTGTACTAGAAGATGTGTCATAGCGCATCCTACCGTATAACAGTGAAAACATGGATAGCTGGAAAATTCAGTCAATGGTGGGGAAAGAGTAAAGTAGAATTAAAGTAAATTCCGACTTTCTGATAACGAGCCCGTGCCGAATAGCCTACACCCAAAAATTTCAGATATGCAGATTAGACCAGAAGTAGAAATATCTGTTGTATAGCAATATTCTTAAACAATATTTTCACAAGGTTCATAAGGACTGTATATGCAAAAACTATGCTTTTTTTTTTTTTTTCTTTTCAAAAAAAGTTTATTGAATAGCTACTCGATCAAAACCGTTAACAAAACTAAAAGCCAAGTATACTTTGAATACTTAATTATACTTTTAAGTATATCTCGATCAAAAGATAGAGTACAAGTAAAGGCCAAATATAATTTGACTTTTCTCTCAGTATAAGTCAAGTACACTTAAGTGTAATTAATTGTATTTCTACGAAGTACATAAAGTATATTTTTGAGAATTATAAAATTTAGACTAAAAGTATACTTTCTTATTGTTTGTTTAAAATAAGTATACTAATAGAAAACTTGAATTAACTTCTTTTTTGTAAGGGACATACTGTAAATCCTAAACAAAAACAACAATGCAAATGGAATGCGACAACGGATTCTTATTTTTTATTGAGCTTACAAAAAATACATAAGTACTCTTGTCAACTAAATGATGTTCCAAGTAAGAACGCCAGTATAGAGAGCTAAGTAAAAACATCATTATTTGAATGGTAAAATCATTACAGTACCTTCACTAAACTGATTAAGTGTGTGTCTGTGTGTCTCTGTCTCTGTCTGTGTCTGTGTGTGTGTGTGTTGTGTGTGTGTGTGCGCGTTTCTGCAGGGGAAGGCAGTAGAGGTCAAAGTGCGCTGGCCCGTACTTGCCTCTTCCTGGTAAGTTGATGGCTGAGATAAGAATCCATAGCTAAACACAGTCTTAGTGTTTTAAAACCTGGTCCCTTTCAGCCTTCAAAGTGAACTTTGAAGTGAAAGTGAAAGTGAAAGTGGGACTGATAATTGTTTTGAGCACAAGGAACTATCTAAGCATACTCGGATCCCTTTTAAAGTGAACTGAACTGAGACCACATGAGAACATGTGCACACCAGCCTTCAAGTAGTCATCTGGCTCAAGTTTGGTCATCTGACATCTGAAGCAAATACATTCTAACCTGTTTGCCCTATGCATTTGCTAATTCTATTTTGTTTATTTGGGTTATTTTATACGGTGTTTGCCAAACAGCAGTTATTTTTACAAAGTGAAACCTCCCATTATGAACCAAATGTAGTCCAATTAAAATGGCCTGTGAGGTGGACTGAACCAAAAACAACTCTTGTCTCTTTGTGTTCACATTATGAGTTCACTTAAAGATGATGCAGATCACTTTCTAGTCCACTTCAGCTCTTATGGGGTCTTAAGCCCAATTCATAGTTACATGTAGATGCGACACAGATGCCTTTGTTGTGCCATTGCGTCTTTGCTGACCCCCTCTGCGGCCAACATAGAGGCCTTTAACCACATCATTTCTGTGCCCATCCCGTTGTAGTGAGTATTTGCATAGCGACACGGTTAACCCGATGCAGAACTTCAAAGGATTGACTGTAGGGATGACTGTGTCCAAGCGACTGAATCCAGTAGTTTTCACTTGGAACAAAATGACTGCTGCTTGACAAACTCCATATAAAATAAACCAAAAGAAATTATCCAACAGAAAAAGGGTAAACCTTTATTTTTTCGGCTTCAGATGACATATCTTCAAACTTGAGCCAGAAGACTAGCTGTGAGCTGTAGGCTGTACTGTATATGCTGTGTGTAAGATGACTTGTGGACTATTTACAGTGGCAGAGTCTGGGAGGACACCTGGGAGCCGGCCAGCAAATTCGCCTGATGACCAATACTGTTGTACTATTTGTTTTGTATATATTTGTCAATAATTAAATTCACTATTGTTACATTTTATGATTTGTCTGTCAATCATTGACTGCACTGAATAATTAATGTGTCATGACTTTGTGCTGTATTTGATGGGAAAAGTGAGAAAAAAAAAAAAATGAGATAGCGGGGAAAGTAGTTGCACATGTAGTGACAGTCAAGTCACCTTTATTTATATAGCACTTTTTACAATACAGATTGTATCAAAGCAGCTTCACAGTGATAACATGAAAATAATACAACAAAGTTTTTCTAGAAGAAAATTGCATCCTCGTCCACCTTAAGGCAGATTAGCAAGCCCAACTAAGCAACTAAGCAAGCCAAAAGCCAAGGCAACCAGAACAAGTACCAAATTGGCATTATACTAACTGATCATGAACATTTTAGTCAGTATTGATGGTAATTTTGGAGCAAAGTAAATGGGCCCCTATCCCTGGTGACAGATGCCTCCCGCATCAGGATGTATTACTCCTTTTTTACCTCTGATCGCTAGCACACAACACTGTTTGTTTTTGTTATCATGGTTGTCTGTTCAGAACAATTATGAGAGTTCTTAAGACATTTCAAACATTCCCAATGAAGAGAAGAGGCACATTTATCAATTTTCATCAATGGTACATGGGTCAGCAATGATTTTTCAGGTCAGGAAAGAACTATGACAAAAAATATGAAAGTGAATTGAAATCACACAGCGTCTGAAGCGCCACTCAGGCCATTTTTTCATATCCTTTGCCACATACAAAGACAGATTGGTGTCAAATTTCACAAATAATTTCCTCATCCTCTGTGTCAACAATCAACATACAGTATGTGCATGACATAAGGTGATCAGACTTCAGAGATCAGAAAGACCGGAGACATGAGCCTGAGAAATCATTAAAGCCAGGAACAATTCCAGCTTGGCCATCAATATAATTTAAAAGTCTAATGTTTTCTTGTCATAAAACCAGGGAGAGAGGTAGGGTTCCTATGTTTCCCTGACAATAGGGAACGTGCAAGGACACTGAGGACATCAATCTGGTCACCCTGGAATGACTTGACTGTGGGCGGTTTACTAAGGCCTATGACAGTGGTAGGAAATCTAAGGCCTGGCTGTGCAAGGTGGGCCACATGTGGCCTGATGTGCTGTTTAATCTGGCCAATGATCAAAGGCCTCTGGTCTTAATTGTCAGGAAAATGTTGCATTATTCATGAAATACACTCAGTCCCCACTTATTCTAACCCTAACCCTAACTCTTATCTTTATTCTCCATGCCAAGTATGAGCTCTTATCCTCAGGCATAAGATATAGGGGACCCCAATGTAAACTAAATATTTCTAAACTATAGGCCTAATTTAAACCTACCTCAATTAAAAATGTAAATAATGTTGCTTGAGGCTGCAGCGGTTGTGCAATAGCTTCATGATATTATGCATATAGGGTTGTGTGTAGGTTGAAAGATGAGCAATAGACTGTGGCTTTGATGTGCTTCAGTCTGGCTACATGTCACTTTGTTTATGTTGTTTTTTTATTGTAAGTATATGTCGGATGTATGATAAAATAATATGTTAAGTTTTATGTGTGAAGCATTTGAACTCAAGGCAAATATCCCTCTGGGGACAATAAAGGAGGCTATCGCCTGCAAAGTGATCTTCATGATATGTAAAAATTAAAACGTTGTCGTAGGACTATTGCAAGCACATCATTGGAAAGGTCTCAACCTCGACAGTAACAGATGTCAGTCTGAAGAGGATACATAACTCCTGATTTGAATTATTGACCTCTGCTCTGAACCTTGAACCCAGTACATGTTTGAAGGCTTGTCATTTAGCAACAGAAGGTGCTACACACATAGGACCAGCTGTTATAGAAAGCTCTGGACCTTAGCTGTCATGCAGATATGGTCTCCAATGTTTAACCACTGTAAACACTGTCAAATATGGTAATAAGCTATTCTGACCTAGTTAACGATTCAATTTTTAAAATCTGATGACACCAGTGTGTTCCCCATCCCCCCCCAAAAAAAACAGGGTATATCCAAAATTCTACACTGCCAACTTCTACTTATGAGAAATATAGCACTATATTTTAAAACTACAACTTCCACTAGAGACACACCACAGAACACAGTTACAAAGCTGGTGTTACTTGTAGTTCTTCCGGGCTGGGTGGGTGGACTTGTTCGGCTCCTCTGTTTTTCTGCTGTCTGCTGTGAATGGGCTTCAACTGCACTCAAAAAGTTCAAAACTGAGCAAAGTGTTATTGCTGGTGACAAAACCACTGATTAAATATGTACATTGAAGCTATACTGGCGTTAAAGACCCCCTGACCTGCATTGCGGGATATGGGATTCGCATGTGACCCGCTCGGCCCACATTGTAGTGTTCTGTCTTACAGCATACTGTAATGTTTCACCAATAATAAGACTGAAATTATATTATTAAAATAATGTAATGAATACCATGATAACATCTAAATAAATGTTGATAGATGTAGCATTATAGTTTTAAAAATATCAATAAACAAAAGCAATCCAGCTTCTCTGGCAATAAGACAGAAATAATAACATTAAAAGAAATACATAGAAAACATTTATTCACGAGATCATATGGTTTATGTGTATCCATGTAAGATGTATCTAGGAGATGAAGGAAACTGTCATGATGAAATGTCTTCTTCCCCCTAGTACTGACACTGTACTTAAGACGACACACCACATTTTAGGCATTTATTAGCTTATACAACCACAAAAACAACACACACAGCTCAGACACATAACAAAAATCACAAATGTAAAAAGTGAAGAGCATGTCAAGTGATTACAAAGGCCTGGTAGGGACTGACCCTGTGATACATGATGGGCAGCTATGGAGTGATTTGCAGTGGTGGTAGTGCAAAAGTAAACAGTGCAGGGATTTAATCAGTGCAAAGCTGTGCATGTTTAATATGACTATGGAAAAAAAGAGTCTGAGCATAATAGTACAAAGAAGATCAAATAAATAGAACAACAGAAACTTAAATATATATTTATATAAAAAAAGATTATACAAGCCAACAGGGGTAAATGTTGAAACCACAGTCCAGAATGTGTAGAGGGGCTAATGTAGCCTGTAAGACAGTCAAATGGATAGTGGATACTAGACAATAGACAAAGTGATGTGATGGTTGGCGCATGGTGAGACTCATGCTGAAAAGTCCATTTCTCCCCTAACCTTTTCTGTGACATTGAGTTGCTGGTTTGCCCTGGGGACAAAGGACCTCCTCAATGTTGAGCATGACAGAAGACTGCTACTGCAAATTATCCTCAGTTTGTTAAATGATTAACTCCAGCTCCATGCCAAACACAGAGCCAGCTTTCCTTACCAACCTGTCCCAGCGGCCCTCTTCTTAATGCTGCCTCCCCAGCACACAACAGCATAAAAAAGGACTCTGGCCAATGTTTAATCTTGCTCAGAGTCACTACTGGTATGGTATTCCTCAGAATCACTATCAAAGTTAATTTCTGTTTCAGTCAGAACTTGAACATAACATTTCTTTGCATGCTTTGTCAGGCTGTTGCTTGCTTGCTTGTTCTTCATCGTCAAGCTCTGTAGACCTCGGATACCATCTTGAAGCAGGCCCCACGTCTCACCTTACATGTTAAAACACATTGAGCCTTTATTAATTAGAAACATTCAGAAATATTGTAATGCATGCCAAGTATAACAAATACATACCTGATGTCACATTAGAAAGCTGGGATTGCATCTGCTTCAGGGTGTCTGCACGGGTGCAAAGAGACTTCCAATGCTTGTTCATCTCTGCAATAAGAATCCTCTTCTCCTCCTCAAGTCTCCTTACTGTCATCACAATGTCGAACGCCTTCCTCTTTGTCCTTAGATCTACAGAGTCTGGAATACATAGATGAAACATAAGTCGGTTGTATTTAAGATTAGTATTTAAAGATTTTCTGGGGTTACAATCGAGGCATGACAGATTTTGTCCCACTATGTGACTATTTCACATAGTCAACGGAATTGTGTACATACCACCGTGTGTAAGCTGCCATGGCCAAACAATCTCGTCAGATAGAATGGTGTCCAATGTCAGTTTTTCTGCATCAGGAACCAAGGTGTTATACTTTTCCACTACAGAATTTAAGTTTTTCTTTTCCTCCCTGATCTTTCGGCGGATTTGGGCACGTCCTTTGCATCCATCACTATCCTTATAAAGACGCTGGGACCTCATCTTAACACTTGCCACCAGCTCCTCAATTCGGCTGGCAACAGCGGCAACATCAGCATCATTTGGGATGTTGTTGCTGAGAGGAAGAGATAAGAAATATGCTTCTTGATTCCATGAAAAAATATTATTTCTGGTGTATGAGCAAAATAAAGCCTCAACAATCTTTTCACATTTCTCTGTAACTGAGAGGCTACACTTGTAACTAAGGTTGAGTATAGTTAGGTTAGTTAGGTTCTTTATTGTCCCCATGGCGATAATCTTGTCCACACGTCATCAGCAATCACAGTATGTGCTCTTTGACTACGATTACAATGAGCCTCTTTGGAATTGCAGCCAAGATAAGTCAGAAGTGATACATCAAGCACCACATCAAACAGTATAAAACAGTATATCCTACCTTCTGCCCACTCATTGATATCAATGATCCACCTCTCCAGTTGATTGTCTGAGATGTCCATTTCCGTTTTCATGGCCTCCAAGTTATGCAACTGGCATTGCAGGGCTATTGTGGCCTTCAAACATAAATGACAATGAGGGAAACGCCTACCACTTTGACTATTGTTGATAAGGATTGTGAAGTACCTTCACTATTAGAAAACCACATACAACACTAATTAAATATACAGTATATTCTTATATATACGTGGACTCTCAATATATGTGGTGTGAACATTTAATATTTTATATCAAGACACTAAAAAATACAATTGACACTACACATGCAACCATCTGTATATTTAATATATATTGAAGAATATCTGGGCAAGCGTTCTCTATATTTTTGTGATATATGCCACTTTATTTTACAATATCGCTATGCATTTTGCATAAGGGAAAACTGGTGTCTTTACCTTCCAATATCGGCGGGCAAGGGTAGAAGCCAAGTTGTCAAACTTTTGTTGGTTCCAGCGCATGGCCATGATCGTCAGCATGTCTATGCGTCCTGCAAAACTAAAACATATGAGATTATCACCCTTCTTTCCAGTAGCAGTAGGAGAAGAAACTGTGCAGACTTGAATCACAAACTTTTCAGAGATAATGACTTACAGTACAGTACTATGGTACTAATCTGCTGTCTTGTGCCATTTGATTACTGTCCCATGAAAGGGTTAGGTAAATAGCACAGGATAGTGAAGAAATAGCATGAAACAGTGGCGCAGGACAGTATTTAAATGGCATAGAGCACTATGGCAGGACAGTAGGCGAATGGTACTCTGATGTGTATTTTTTATATCGCACTCCCCTTCCATATTATCCGCACGTCAAATAAAATAGGACGATGGTATTGTAATCGATCCATCCATTTGTGTTGAATATTCTGAGCTTTATATTTTCAGAGTCAGCATATATGCATGAGCTCAAAGTGGCTCACCCATGTCATCAGGATCAAAATATACTGGTTACCTTACCTGCTTTTGACATGTGCTTTGTCGTAACAGCAATCCTCGAGAGGAAGGCGTTGCACTGCTCCACCTCTTCCCCAAGAGTCGAACCAGCCCCCTCCTGATATGCTCCACTCCATTTTACCTTTAAATAAGAAAACTAAAAATAGTAAAAGAGAACAAAAGAGAACAGTAAAACGGATCAAAATTAAACAATATACTACACTGAAGTAAAATGTTCTAAATGGATACATTTTGGGATGTTTGTACTAACTTCGTAACCACTCCTTAGAATACATATCAAAGGAAATAAACAATGTGTAGACTTCACTCATACACTATACACTGGTGTATTTGGGGGACCTGGCCATTAAAAATACAGGATATTGTTTGACATTCAGTCTAAATCTATACGCAAAGAGGGCTACAACAGCTTCCATATTGTTTAGAAGTAAGCCTGTGCAATGTTTGGCCCATTAATCCAAGGGAACACTTCTGGGATCAGGAAATGATATTGGGGAGAAGATGTCAAAGTCTGTAGCCAATGGAGTTGAAGTTGAGATCTTCAGAATGACCTGTTTTTTCAGAAATGTCTCAGTGCAAACTGCTGATGAGAGAACATGAATTTTTGGTTGTTTATAAAGGGTCTAAATTTAACACAACTTCTTTCCTAAACAGTGCAAATGTTCATGTGTACTATCATCATCATCATGCCCTCATAGTATTATTTATGGAGTTACGCAATTATTACCACAAATACTTACACGGCCAAAGCGAACAGTGCGTTGATCCAGCATTCTAAGAAATGCTTGGCTAGACATCCCTGGTGCTGCCATCTTCAGCTCTTCAAAAGAAAAAAGGACATCTGTTGCGTACACAGTTGAATAGTGAGAAGTGGCAGGCCAGTAGTCATTACGGATCAGGCCATCCACTCCAGGACTCCAAGTGGCTTCACATGCTTTGCATCTAATCTGAGGCAATCTGAGATCATATCGCCCTGGAAAAAGAAGGAAATATATACACAATGTTAAGTCTGACAGACCAAACTGTGTCATTCTGACAACTGATATGGGAACCTTTGACTAAGGATGGATCAGGAGGACACTTCTACAAACATTTTGTAAGGCACTCTATTGGAAGTCACACTTAACTATCCCCATTCAAACAAAGGTTCATTGTTTTCCTCCACATAGGTGGGCCCAGCCAATCTAATCAACACACAACCTATTGACACCTCTGGATTTCCAGCCATGATAAAGAAAATTTCTTGCACAATGTAACATGTATGAATGTAACATATTCATGATTCGTATATGTGCATAATTGTGACGAAAAGTGAGAGGGAGTATATACGAGGTGTGATCAGCAAATAGCTGTGGGTGAAATTCTGCAGACACTTCTACAGAAGTGACCCCCCACCCAAACCCATAAAGTTCTTCTTACCATTCAATGTAACCACAACTATGGACTATCCTGCCACTGGACGATACTCGTAGACAACCGCATATTGTCTCTGGCATCTCCAAAGGTACAAGATGCTTTTGAAAAAAAAACACATGGATAAGAATTAAAGAATAACATTTATTTACTGGCAACTATTTGAAACAAGATGTACTTGACGGCTTCATCGACCTATCAGTTTTTCAGTCAAGTCTAAGAATGTGACTTTTAAAAACTACAACTTACCACACTGGGTTAGAACCCTCTCCACAACACAAGTTGTGGGAGGCAATGGATGAAAAAATGCACGTGTCATCGAATCCCTGTTGTGGAACACTTGACCTCGGTGGACCCTGACATCACACTGGCCACAGAGGAATGGGTGTGGTCGGCAGTCACAACAACGGATAACGGCTGGACCATTTCCACAATCTTGGCAGATCCGAGTTACCGCATGTTGTCGAGCCACCATGGTGTTGACCAGTCGGGGTCTCTCTTTCTCCCACCACCCTGATATGAGGCTCTTTCGGGTCGACCAGTCTGTTGAGGCTTGAAGTGCCGTTTCATCCTCATGTATGTCCTCACCCAGTGAGCTTTTAAGCTCTTGAAGGAAGGACTCTGTTAAAACAATGCAAAATATAAAAATAAAAAAAAAAAAAGCTGTTGTTTTTTACACTCAATGACACAAACTTTACCTGATGCTAGGCACAGGTACTAATACTAACCTCAGATTGTTCTAATTCGACCCATGACTTGTGATCTGTTGTATACCATTCCAATATGCAAACATATCTGGAGTCTACACTTTGAATTAACATTAATGTAAAACAAATCGTACCTGCTTGTTTCCGGGAATGATCCGGGCCTGCCTTCAATACTTTCCCATCACTGTCCTCTTAATCCACCTATACATCTTGCTTAAGACAGAATACAGAGAGAGAGAGAGAACACAATACAACAGTAGAGAGAGTAACAAGATACAAGACAAATGTGGCTCTTAAAAGTGCCTTTTTTTTTCTCGATGTAATGAGGTGCTGGTTTTTTAAAAGGACAGGGATTAAGGAACCTGCAGAGAAAGAGAAGAACAAATCAAAAAAGAATAGATCGCCAGACTACATATTACAATATGAATAACTACTAGGCTAAGAAGTTAAGTAAATGCTGCTCTTGCTCATTCATGCAATCACA
The DNA here is from genome assembly GCA_018155175.1 of Sinocyclocheilus anophthalmus. Taxonomy (NCBI): domain Eukaryota; kingdom Metazoa; phylum Chordata; class Actinopteri; order Cypriniformes; family Cyprinidae; genus Sinocyclocheilus; species Sinocyclocheilus anophthalmus. The sequence continues at coordinate 21,913 of JADLZN010005464.1, read as the reverse complement.
ATATCATAAAAAAATGAATGATTTTAAAAAGAAGTCATTGTGTGAGCAAGGGTTCTATCATGATATTTTGAACACATCCTGGTTCTGCCTTAATTCAAATGGATAAACACAGGAATAACATGATCAGGGTACTTGTATAAACTTTGCCTTGCCAGACTTAAACTGTTATATTATATATCTATATATATATATATATATATATATATTAGATATATTATATTATATATATATATGCAGTGGTGCAAAAAGTATTTAGTCAGCCACCAATTGTGGAAGTTCTCCCACTTAAAAAGATGATAGAGGCCTGTAATTTTCATCATAGTTATACCTAAACTATGAGAGACAAAATGAAAAAAAATCCAGAAAATCACATTGAAGGATTTTTAAAGAATTAATTGGTAAAATCCTCGGTAAATAAGTATTTTGTCACCTACAAACAAGCAAGATTTCTGGCTTTCACAGACCTGTAACTTCTTCTTTAAGCGGCTCCTCTGTCCTCCACTCGTTACCTTTATTAATGGCATCTGTTTGAACTTGTTGTCAGTATAAAAGACACCTGTCCACACCTCAAACAGTCACACTCCAAACTCCACCATAGGCAAGACCAAAGAGCTGTCAAAGGACATCAGAAACAAAATTGTAGACCTGCACCAGGCTGGGAAGACTGAATCTGCAATAGTTTAGCAGCTTGGTGTGAAGAAATCAACTGTGGGAGCAATTATTAGAAAATGGAAGACATACAAGACCACTGATAATCGCCCTCGATCTGGGGCTCCACGCAAGATCTCACCCCGTGTGGTCAAAATGATCACAAAACTGTGAGCAAAATCAGAACCACACAGGGGGACCTAGTGAAAGACCTGCAGAGAGCTGGGACCAAAGTAAAAAAGGCTACCATCAGTAACACACTGCCCCGCCAGGGACTCAAATACTGCAGTGCCAGATGTGTCCCTCTGCTTAAGCCAGTACATGTCCAGGCTTGTCTGAAGTTTGCTAGAGAGCATTTGTATGATCCAGAAGAGGATTGGGAGAATTTCATATGGTCAGTTGAAACCAAAATATAACTTTTTGGTAAAACTCAACTTGTCGTGTTTGGAGTAGAAAGAATGCTGAGTTGCATCCAAAAAACACCATACCTACTGTAAAGCATGGGGGTGGAAACATCACGCTTTGGGGCTGTTTTTTTGCAAAGGGACCAGGACGACTGATCCGTGTAAACGTAAGAATGAATGGGGCCATGTATCGTGTGATTTTGAGTGAAAACCTCCTTCCATTAGCAAGGGCATTGAAGATGAAACGTGTCTGGGTCTTTCAGCATGACAATGATCCCAAACACACCGCCCGGGCAACGAAGGAGTGGCTTCGTAAGAAGCATTTCAAGGTCCTGGAGTGGCCTAGCCAGTCTCCAGATCTCAACCCCATAGAAACTCTTTGGAGGGAGTTGAAAATCCGTGTTGTCCCCGCGACATCCCCAAAACATACTGCTCTAGAGGAGATCTGCATGGAGGAATGGGCAAAATACCAGCAACAGTGTGTGAAACCTTGTGAAGACTTACAGAAAACGTTGACCTCTGTCAAATTGACAACAAATGGTATATAACAAAGTATTGAGATTAAATTTTGTTATTGACCAATTACTTATTTTCCACCATAATTTGCAATAAATTCTTTAAAAATCCTACAATGTTATTTTCTGGATTTTTTTTTTTTTCTCATTTTTTCTCTCATAGTTGAGGGATACCTATGATGAAAATTACAGGCCTCTCTCCTTTTTTTAAGTGGGAGAACTTGCACAATTTGGTGGCTGACTAAATACTTTTTTTTCCCACTGTATATATATATATATAATATCCCCAATCACATTCCCCCATAATCCCTCAATAAGCATTTACACGTCCAAAATAAAATTATGAGTTTATTTCCACAAAAAAACATGGTGTATATATGTATAGTCTATATATATATACGTATATAGGCCTACAACATGTTTTTTTTTATTTTTTATAAACTCATAATTTCATTAATTTTGGACGTGTAAATGCTTCTTCATTTCTCTTGCTTATTAGACTGTTGTAAGCGACTTGCCGTGGTGGAATCGCGCTGGGCAATGGTTTCTGCGATGGTCGCACACAGTGACGTGTTGCACAAAATTGCGCCAAAATATCAATCATAATGAAAAAGTACAGTCTTAATATTTTATATCCTTGCTCAAAATTTTAAAGGGGTCAGCATAAATGTCTAACTTAAGGAAACACGGGTATATGTAGCCATTACATTTAAACACATCACTTCCCAGAATGCATCCCTCTCTTTGCCAAAGGATATGTCCATATTAAGCAATATAAACATTTCTGCAGTAGGCTATTTAATTTATCACAACTTCATAATCAGTATTGAGATGAAAGTTCTATAAAAGTAGGCTAATCTTTTTTTTTTGGGTCGCAAAAAAAGCAAAGTTGTAGGCTCACTATAAGCCATTGCAAATTGAAATACCATCGACAATTATAAAATATCCCACCTAAATTAAGGCATGTTTTAAGCCTACAGCAAATATGCAGTCCTGCAATTGTCGTTTTAATGTAGCCCAAAATTATATAAAAAAAGAGAAAAAAGTCGTGATACCGATTTAGACAAGGGTTTCTGCCCCACGAAAATGCATGGTCACCGCACCAATGATTGTAACAGTAGGCTATATGCGCCGCACGCTACTGCAAAATACACATTTGCAGCATAAAATTAATCGCCTGAAACCATACTTTCCAGCGCAGGCAAACCGCTGGATAGATAACCCCATTTCGTCAAAATCCAAAGATGAGGGATTTGCATTCAAATATCGGACGACCCTCTACGTTGTCAAGCGACGAATAGGGGGTACCGTTCAACGTCGGCTTATGGATGTGAAGGGGAAATGACCAAACGGCAGTATGTGACGAATAGGGGTGAGACCGTGTTGTTACCTTCACTCCTCCATATTTTCTTCCCCTTTACCTTCACTCCTCCATCTTTTCCTTCCCTTTACCTTCACTCCTCCATCTTTTCTTCCCCTTTACATTTTACTCCTCCATCTTTTCCTTCCCTTTACATTCACTCCTCCATCTTTCCTTCCCTTTACTTTCACTCCTCCATCTTTTCTTCCCCTTTACATTTTACTCCTCCATCTTTTCCTTCCCTTTACCTTCACTCCTCCATCTTTTCCTTCCCTTTACTTTCACTCCTCCATCTTTTCTTCCCCTTTACATTTTACTCCTCCATCTTTTCTTCCCCTTTACTTTCACTCCTCCATCTTTTCTTCCCCTTTACTTTCACTCCTCCATCTTTTCTTCCCCTTTTTCATTTTACTCCTCCATCTTTTCCTTCCCTTTACCTTCACTCCTCCATCTTTTCTTCCCCTTTACATTTTACTCCTCCATCTTTTCTTCCCCTTTACCTTCACTCCTCCATCTTTTCTTCCCCTTTACATTTTACTCCTCCATCTTTTCCTTCCCTTTACCTTCACTCCTCCATCTTTTCTTTCCCTTAACATTTTACTCCATCCACGTTTCCTTCCCTTTTCACTTTCACTCCTCCATCTTTTCTTCCCCTTTACATTTTACTCCATCTTTTCCTTCCCTTTACTTTCACTCCTCCATCTTTTCTTCCCCTTTACTTTCACTCCTCCATCTTTTCTTCCCCTTTACTTTTACTCCTCCATCTTTTCCTTCCCTTTACTTTCACTCCTCCATCTTTTCTTCCCCTTTACATTTTACTCCTCCATCTTTTCTTCCCCTTTACACTTTACTCCTCCATCTTTTCCTTTCCTTTACATTTTACTCCTCCATCTTTTCTTCCCCTTTACATTTTACTCCATCTTTTCCTTCCCTTTACTTTCACTCCTCCATCTTTTCCTTCCCTTTACATTTTACTCCTCCATCTTTTCTTCCCCTTTATTTTCACCCCTCCATCTTTTCTTCCCCTTTACATTTTACTCCTCCATCTTTTCCTTCCCTTTACCTTCACTCCTCCATCTTTTCTTCCCCTTTTTCATTTTACTCCTCCATCTTTTCCTTCCCTTTACTTTCACTCCTCCATCTTTTCTTCCCCTTTACACTTTACTCCTCCATCTTTTCCTTTCCTTTACATTTTACTCCTCCATCTTTTCTTCCCCTTTACACTTTACTCCTCCATCTTTTCCTTTCCTTTACATTTTACTCCTCCATCTTTTCTTCCCCTTTACACTTTACTCCTCCATCTTTTCCTTTCCTTTACATTTTACTCCTCCATCTTTTCTTCCCCTTTACACTTTACTCCTCCATCTTTTCCTTCCCTTTACATTTTACTCCTCCATCTTTTCTTCCCCTTTACATTTTACTCCTCCATCTTTTCCTTCCCTTTACCTTCACTCCTCCATATTTTCTTCCTCTTTACCTTCACTCCTCCATCTTTTCTTCCCCTTTACACTTTACTCCTCCATCTTTTCCTTCCCTTTACCTTCACTCCTCCATCTTTTCTTCCCCTTTACATTTTACTCCTACATCTTTTCCTTCCCTTTACCTTCACTCCTCCATCTTTTCTTCCCCTTTACACTTTACTCCTCCATCTTTTCCTTTCCTTTACATTTTACTCCTCCATCTTTTCTTCCCCTTTACTTTCACTCCTCCATCTTTTCCTTCCCTTTACATTTTACTCCTCCATCTTTTCTTCCCCTTTACTTTCACTCCTCCATCTTTTCTTCCCCTTTACATTTTACTCCTCCATCTTTTCCTTCCCTTTACTTTCACTCCTCCATCTTTTCTTCCCCTTTACTTTTAATTTTACTCTCCTCCATCTTTTTCCTTCCCTTTACCTTCCTCCTCAATGTCTTCCTCTTTTTTTTTTTTTTTTTCTTTTCTTTTTTTTTTTTTTTTTTTTTTTTTTGTCTTTATTTTTTTTTTTTTTTTTTTACCTCACTCCTCATCTTTTCTTCTTCCCTTTACATTTTACCTCCATCCTTCCTCCCTTACTTTCACTCCTCCATCTGTTCCTTCCCTTTACATTTTACCCTCCATCTTTTTCTTCTTCCCCCCCTTTACATTTCACCGCACCAATACCACAAAGGCATTCTTCTTCACCTTTACAATATTTACATTTTACTCCTCCATCTTTTCCTTCCCTTTACTTTCACTCCTCCATCTTTTCCTTCCCTTTACATTTTACTCCTCCATCTTTTCTTCCCCTTTACATTTTACTCCTCCATCTTTTCTTCCCCTTTACTTTCACTCCTCCATCTTTTCTTCCCCTTTACTTTCACTTCTCCATCTTTTCCTTCCCTTTACATTTTACTCCTCCATCTTTTCTTCCCCTTTACATTTTACTCCATCTTTTCCTTCCCTTTACCTTCACTCCTCCATATTTTCTTCCTCTTTACCCCTACCTTTACCTATACATTCAGTTCTACGTACTCACTTTGGTGTTCATTGTACTGATCTGCATGCAGAAACACAGCTAGAAGGCTACTATAGTTCAACTCAAACACACCTCTTTACCTACACTCCTCCCTCTTTATTCTGCTTTAGCTTGGCTCCTCCTTTTCTTCCCCTTTACATACAGTCCTCCCTCTTTCATTCCTTTACTTCTGCTGATCCCTGTGATCTTCTGACTACATAAAACGATTGTAATTACTGATAAAACAAACAATATTCACACATTGTGAAAGTGGACATTTGAAATAGCAAAAGGCAACATGTAAAAATGAATTGAAAAATTTGTCAGTGCAGTGTTTTTCTAGACTCTTCATCCTTTCTCATAATCCATCACCTTAATATTACGTTCACTCCTCTCTCTTATCCTGTCTAGTTTACTTCATTAACATTGTTTCCTTCTGTCCTCAAACAAATTCTATCTTTATACATCTTTACTCTTCCTACTTAAACTTTTATATAATTTCTTTAAAATGATGAGCATGATGTGGAAAGTGTTAAAACGGGGTGTAACAGGGCTTTACAGAAGTTATTCAAGTCTGATATGGTGTAAATGGTACCAATGCCTTTAACATTTTCCTCACCATGTTCTTAATGGTGTAAAAGGCAATATAGCCTCTAAAATCCACCTATTTTTTTAAAGTTGTGATCCTGTTCCGCACATAATTTTTCACACCAGTCCATGTTCGTTCCTTTAAGGCTTCTGACTCTGCTTTAATGCATCTCTCACAGTCTTGCTTACCAGGAACTTTGCAGGTCTTTATGAACTTCATCATATGTTTTTCAACTGCTGTTACCTCAAAGTCCTCCCATTTTCTGTTTGAAGGGATTGATGAACCTATAAAAAATTTAAAAAAGCATCCTCATTACAACTAAACTCAGTGAGAACCAAATTAACACTGTTTCACTGTGTAGACGTTATTAATTTTGAAAAACTGCTTATTGATGCCTATAGATAATGTTTTTGGGAATTCATTATTTAATTATTGTTATTGGTATAGTTTTCAGATCTTTCTACCTTGATCTTTCTGTGAAACAGATTGTTGATCAGTGTCTGCTGGTGCTGTTGTCTGAGGTAAGTCACTGCATCTCTCTTCATTTGCATCCTCCTCATCACTTGACATGGCATCGTCTTGTGCCTCAAGTTGCTCTACAACAATAAAAAACATCCATCACTCCTATCCATCAAAACATGTACAGTTGTGGCAGATTATAGATTTGCAAACAATGCAACACAGACTCAAATAAACGATGCAGTTATACTCTTACCATTAGGGTCGATTTCAATGTCGTCAAGTCGCTTTCCTTTAAAGGATGACAGTGTCCCTTTTTCCATTGCCATCAAGACTTTGCTCATCTTTGCGAGCTGCAATGCCCCCTCTGGTAACCGGTAATACTGTCTGTGTATTCTGATATCGTGTCCGAGGAAATCAGCCAGCTGATCTGCTTCATTCTCATCAAGGTTCAGAATCTTTGACATGGTTGCTATGTGTTTCCTGAGCCTAGTTGAGGAGAGTGCTTCAGGATTCTTAATGCCACATTCATGAGCAGCTCTCCTTATGCACTCTCCTCCCCTGTAGGCAGACATTGCTCCAGATCTAGCAAACATGAAGGGATTCTCAGCTGGCACACCACAAACCTCACGTGTTTCAACAAGCAGCTCCATGGCAGAAACCAATGTAGGCTTGAGGAGCACAGGAACCTTTCTCCCCGTTTACCACGAATTTCCACTCTGGTGAAGTGCTTACACAACTTCCTCTCAAATTCAGAAAGACAGATGGCTATGTCTTCATGTAGCTCAGAAGAATCCCGGCTTTGAAAAGCTGACAAAAGCATCCGTGACACCTCACCTTCTCTCCGTCTATTGAACAGGATGACTTGGGACAGTGTGACTTTGGCAAGAGCAGCATAGTTGTCTGCAGAGGGACTGTTTCGGAGTTTATTTAGTAATTCCTCGTGTTTCTTTTCAAGATGTGCGTACAGGACTTTGACATCCAGGGTAAAAGGAATGATCTGTGGTGCATTCCACTTTGCTTCTTTCAATGTGGTTAAAGCACCAGCAGAAATGTACTCATTCCACCTTGCTTGGTGTACTTTTCGAAAGTTTCTCGCACACTCTGCTCACTCATGATCACCATACATCATGGCATTACTCTCGACAATGCTGCATATCTTGCTCAAAGAATGTCCCAGTTTTAGAGCTAAGGAAGGAATGCGGTAGGTGTTTGTCTCTTCGTCAAAGCCAGAAACAACTTTCACAGCTGATATCACGTTTGCTGGTATTATGAAGTCCACCATGGTTCTCATTGGCGTAGTCTTTCTTGCTTCAAGAAGAAGTCTACCAACTTCTCTTATCTTCTGTCTGATGTAGTCATGTTTGGTCACATCAGATCCCATCCTGTTGAACATGTGCTCTCCCAGCTGCATGATGCTTGTGTCACTGTGAATAGTGCGTGAAACTTCATCGTAGTTCATCACGGAAAGAATTTTCTTAAAACCTTTGCTAACCTCTAAGCCGACTGGTGTTTTCAGAGCACAAAGAGATCGAACTCTTTTTCTGCCCTGTGGAGCATCATCTTGAGGTTTCAGCGGACAGTTTTTAACATGTTTCCAAAGACTATGCTTGTTGTAAAGCCCTTGACAGTAAATACAGTGAATAAATTCTTTGGCATTTTTGCTCTTTTTAGGACGGTAACAGGCAACCATCTCCCCATGTCCTTTTCTCACCACAGATGTGTTGTGGGCAAAGTTTCCCCTTTTTCAAAGAAGGTTTAACTGGATTTGCCTTTGTTTAGAATGTTTTGGAAATGCTACAGCCTTTGCGACCTCCACCTCATTGCGATGGACAAACTCAAAGATGTCTTGCCAACTTTGAAAATGGCTTAGAGCAATAAATGCAATACTGTTTTTTGTTATATGATTTGCGGTTCTTCTTCGGTGATGGCATTGCCTGAACAAATGTCCTTTTGTCAGGTGAGGTGTCTGTCTCTTTAGTTTGGCCTTTCATCCTTTTTTGGTGACAGTGATGGCATGCATTTTTCAGATGAACTACCTGCCTTACAACTGCCATCTGAACTGCTTTCCACGTGTCCAGAAGCACTGCCATCTGATTCATCTGAGCTGATTTGGGGCACATAGTCAACATCGCTGTAGTCCGAGAGGTCTAAATCATTGAAGGCACTTCCAGAATTCTGAATAAGAAAAATGAACAATTAAACAAATTGTTCAAAATAATTTCTTAAACCAAATGTTTTAAAACTTGCGTAATGTTATAGACTAAGGACAATATCTAACTGATTTTCAAAAAGAGGTAATTATAGAGAGCATACAAAGTATAGGACAATACCTGTCTTTTTCTTGATGGCCTTTGTCTCACAGGTGAGGATGAAGATGCTGTGGTCGTAACAGGGGCAGGTGATGAACGCTGCACAGGTGAGGATGAAGATGCTGTGGTCGTAACAGGGGCAGGTGATGAACGCTGCACAGGTGAGGATGAAGATGCTGTGGTCGTAACAGGGGCAGGTGATGAATGCTGCACAGGTGAGGATGAAGATGCTGTGGTCGTAACAGGGGCAGGTGATGAACGCTGCACAGGTGAGGATGAAGATGCTGTGGTCGTAACAGGGGCAGGTGATGAATGCTGCACAGGTGAGGATGAAGATGCTGTGGTCGTAACAGGGGCAGGTGATGAACGCTGCACAGGTGAGGATGAAGATGCTGTGGTCGTAAAAGGGGCAGGTGATGAACGCTGCACAGGTGAGGATGAAGATGCTGTGGTCGTTACGGGCAGGTGATGAACGCTGCACAGGTGAGGATGAAGATGCTGTGGACGTAACAGGGGCAGGAGATGAACGCTGCACAGGTGAGGATGAAGATGCTGTGGTCGTAACAGGGGCAGGTGATGAATGCTGCACAGGTGAGGATGAAGATGCTGTGGTCGTAACAGGGGCAGGTGATGAACGCTGCACAGGTGAGGATGAAGATGCTGTGGTCGTAACAGGGGCAGGTGATGAACGCTGCACAGGTGAGGATGAAGATGCTGTGGTCGTAAAAGGGGCAGGTGATGAACGCTGCACAGGTGAGGATGAAGATGCTGTGGTCGTAAAAGGGGCAGGTGATGAACGCTGCACAGGTGAGGATGAAGATGCTGTGGTCGTAAAAGGGGCAGGTGATGAACGCTGCACAGGTGAGGATGAAGATGCTGTGGTCGTAACAGGGGCAGGTGATGAACGCTGCACAGGTGAGGATGAAGATGCTGTGGACGTAACAGGGGCAGGTGATGAAAGCTGCACAAGTGAGGATGAAGATGCTGTGGTCGTAACAGGGGCAGGTGATGAACGCTGCACAGGAGAAGACCAAAGACAAAAATTCACCACAGAAGTAAACAAAAAGTAAATATAATTGTTTGCTTAATTCAAAGTGCATTGGTTTAGTTTAAGGGCAAGACAAATACATTTGGAACAAGAAATGTTTAAAACACAAAAGGGAAGAGAAAATAATGCAGAATAATCTTTTGTAACACTGATAATAATTTTAAATCTTTTAGTTACCAAACAACTATACAAAGCTTTTGCAAAAAATGATTGAAAAGCTTGAACAGTTCTATGTCCAGAACATACAGAAAGACAGTCAAATAACAATATGACAACAGATTTGAAAATTGAGAGTACCTTGGCTCGCCAAGGCCAATCTTGAGTCTCTATAACTGTAAGTAATTTCTTCTCCTGGTTTAATGTCTCGGACAGCAAAAAGACAAAGATGTGGTTGCTGGTTCACTGCAATTACTCTTATTTTGCAGGTAGGATTTTTGTACTCGTCATTGACCAGCCTTCCCAAGGATCCATCTTCCTTAGATGCATCCATGCTATAAATACATCAAATTACCACCTAGCATAAGTGACTGACAACACTTGTACAGTACTTGTTTTTCTTTAATACCTGTATAACCGAAGAGTAGCTTGTACAAACAAATGTTTAGTGAAAAACAAACTAAATTATCGGTTACACTTTATTTCGATAGTCCACTTTAGACATTCTACTAACTATAAGTAACTTTGCAACTGCATGTCAACTAATTCTCATTCATTTGGCAACTACATGTCTACTAACTCTCAGAACATACTGTTAGGGTAGGTTTAGGGTTAGTAAAAAAAAGTTGACAAAGAAAGTGTTAGAAGAAATTAAGCAGACAGTCTACTAATACTCGACTAAACTGCTATTTGACATGTAGTTACAAAGTTACTTAAAGTTATTAGAATGTCTAGAGTGGACTATCGAAATAAAGTGTTACTGCGCTTCTTCTAAACAATGCCGTTCGGGAAGCTTGCCTTCCAACTTTATTCATTTAGATTTATTGGCATAAGCACTAAAACATGATAACACAGAGATCAAAGCTTTCATTTAATAATGGATTCTATTTTAGTTTGTTAAGGGCTGCAACTAACGATTGTTTTCATAATCGATTAATCGAACAATTATTATTATTTTTTTCTTTTTCCGATTAATCAGAATCGATTAATCAGATCGGATAAAAAACCTTTTTAAATACCTTTATTGTTTATTTCAAATTAAATTCACACATTGGGTCTTGCAAATATAAACTTCAAAAAACTAAAACTTTACATTACCACAACGTTTTTTCTAGATTTTAAGCAGAAAAACATTTTTATAACAAAACAAAACCACAAACTGTGTTTCTTAAACAGTAGTCTATGTAGGCATAGTTCAGCCTAAGTTCCTGTACATTAGTCTGCAGACTCTCCTAGAGTTGTGTGTTGTGAGGGTTTAACGAACGCATCAAGCTGCCACGCTCTCCTGCACTGAATCAGCCATCAGAGCAAATAAAGCACCAAGGCTTTTAATCTGTCTATAACGCACACTACACGGTCCAGAAAGAACCCGAAAACAATGCGGATAAAACTAAGTTATATAATCAAAAGTAGAATAAGCTTCTTGAAGACCTTTTACTTACTAATGTATTTAAAACAACACGCTCTGCCTATGTTGTATGTGCTGCTGTGTGCACGACGCCACGCGTTTACAAGTTTACAAGTTACAATCTTCATTCTGGAATTTAATGTGAAATGTTCCCATGCCTTGGAGAATTTGGTTCGCACTTATTTCTGCTGTGCTTGTACTTTTCGCCATTCTTCCAATGTATTTCTGTTTTCCCCAAAACGCTATGCTCAAACGTCACGTGCGCAGAACGACTGATCGATAATGAGATTCGTTGACAACGATTTTCGTTATAGATAATTATTGACTTTATCGATTAGTTGCTTCCGCCCATACCAAACCAACTAATATGCTGTCAAAACACTGTAAATATATATCCTACTGTTCATTTTGTTATCATTATTTCAATCTGTATTGTACGGTGGCCCAGTAGTGCACAACACACAACCAATTAAAAAGGACATTAAGCTCACAACACGACGACATTAAGCTCACAACACGACGACATTAAGCTCACAACACGACGACATTAAGCCACAACACATTGGAAATGCTCCCGACCACTAGGGGGCAGTGTTGACAGTTAAACACCGATATTTCCTCGAGACGCCACTAGAAATTCTCAATGTAAGCGATTGATCTTAATGTGTGTAATCGATTTGTAAATGAACAACGTGTTTTTACTGAATGTTTTGATATCCTGGTCATTTTAATGTATCGATTCGTGAACCTTTTATGCCCCCTGAGATTTCACCGGAAATATGTAGGCTGCGTGCCGTGTATAGAGTCCATTTCCCGTTTCTGTAGACCAACTGCCCCCTAGTGGTCGGGAGCATTTCCGTTGTGTTATGGCTTAATGTGGTTGTGTTGTGAGCTTAATGTCGTCGTGTTGTGAGCTTAATGTGGTTGTGTTGTGGCTTTATGTCGTCGTGTTGTGAGCTTAATGTCGTCGTGTTGTGAGCTTAATGTCATCGTGTTGTGGCTTAATGTGGTCGTGTTGTGAGCTTAATGTCGTCGTGTTGTGAGCTTAATGTCGTTGTGTTGTGGCTTAATGTGGTTGTGTTGTGAGCTTAATGTCGTCGTGTTGTGAGCTTAATGTCGTCGTGTTGTGAGCTTAATGTGGTCGTGTAGTGGCTTAATGTCATCGTGTAGTGGCTTAATGTCGTCGTGTAGTGGCTTAATGTCATCGTGTAGTGGCTTAATGGGTGGTCAGCTGTTTGTGAGCTTAATTTAGGTCGTAGGTTGTGAGCTTAATGTTGGTCGTGTTTGTAACTTAATGTGGTCGTGTTGTGAGCATTAATGTGGTCGTTGTGGACTTAATGTGTTGTGTTTGTGAGCTTAAGTGGTCGTGTTGTTAGCTTTGGGTCGTGTTGTGAGCTTAATGTGGTCGTGTTGTGAGCTTAATGTGGTCGTGTTGTGAGCTTAATATGTCGTGTTTGTGGCCTTGATGTGGTTGTTGTTGTGGCTTAATGTGGCCTTGTTGTTGTGAGCTTATAGGTGTTCGGTTGTGACTTAATGTTGGATCGTGTTTTGTGGAGCTTAAGTCGGTCGGTTTGTGAGCTTAAAGTGGTCGTGGTGTGGCTTAATGGCCTACTGCACTTCAGGCCTCGCTAACGTCGGACTTTTTGCTACTGCTCTGTCGCTTTGCTACCCATTTCTGCGCTCTCGTTCTGATGGATCTCTATATATGACTAGTACTGGCATCCAGACTGAGGCACACTTGGTTCGTCCACACATTTCAGCTTTGGTCGGCACATAACATCTAAAACACGTGTGTGCCGACTAACAAGGCTGCGGACTTTTCGGTGTCTACCAATCAAACATTTCACGAATCATAGTCACGCGTTCTCAGCTTGCTTCCCTACTATCCCAGCTGTGAGCCCACGCCGAGCGATCCACGTGCGGAGGCCGTCAGGTCGGGGCCGAACCGGGACGTCCACATGGCTGCAGCTCGGCGACCCCTCCGCCCTCCCATATCATTCATCTGACTCAGCGTACCAGCGCCTCCTCCTAGTATCTACTTGGGGCAGAACGACGTGTGGGCACGTCCTGGGAGGGGTGGGGGTGGGGTGGGTGGGGGCAACACACACTATACAAAGGTTACGTTCTTGAAACAAGTTACTTGCTGATTCCAACAGGCCGAAACTCAGCAGACCGTCGTCCGGACCCCCGATCAGCATCAGCCGTGAGCCCCTGAACCCAGTCAATCTCCACAGTTCATACCAAGTGTAAGAACAAGCAGAAACTGATGCACACTAATTGATGGCACAAACAGGGAGCGAGTCCCAAAGGCAGTAGAGACATCAGATTTTCACGAGTTTCTCGTATTGCTGCTGTAGCATCCTCTACCCCAGATTCGGCTTTGACAAGGCTTATGAATACTGGTATTCTACTACCCCCTATACATCTTGAGAACATATTTGAAGCATTAATGACTTGGATGAGGAAGCCCCCAAATGTGGTACCGGGGCAGGCATAGTCCAATATTTATTAAGTCGCCTGGTGTTCCCCTTTCAAGTTTTTCCGCTATGAGCAGTTTATGCGTGCGTCTCCCTTTCAGAGTTTGAGCATGCGCTCAAGAGAGAGAGTGTGTGTCAGAGGGGAACAGAGATAGCGCTGATAGAAGCAGCAGTTACAAGTGAGGAGAAAACAGTTGTTAAAAATTGTTAAACGGATATAATCCAGGCTGGTTATCAACTCGTGGACCTGTGGTGGTTTCAGTTGTGTGACTGCACAGAGTGGATGGCTTAATTCAGTGTTTATATTAGTGTTTTGTTGCTGCACATGGGAGATCTCCGGTGGGGGAGGGGATTCAGGCCTACTTCAACGGAGATTGAGCGTAAGTTAATTTAAAATGTTTTGAAGACTGTTATAATGTAAAATAATACAGTGTAATACATGTATGGAAGGAACATGCAGTAATTGTTGTGTATTATACTGTTAAGAGGGGAGAACAATGATGTGAGATCGCACATGTGCCAGTTTCCACGTGACTGATAATTCAGAGTCTCATATAAGAGTGAGTTTTTCATTCATTTCTCCCAAAGTGTGTTTACCTATATGGCATGAAAAGTATTGTACCCTGTATAACGTGTATACTGTTACCTTTAGTCTATTTACTGATTAATGTTTAAAAGAGGTTAAAATGTGAACTGTGTCTAATGTGGGTGGTGCATTTAGGTGGCAAAATGTACAGATTGCTCATGTATGCTCATGCTGTTGTTTATTTGTTTTTGTCTGTTTTATCAGGCACATATAGGCCACTGCCGTTGTTTTGCACACCTTTATTGGTTCTTCAATATTGGTTGCATTATTTCAAGTCAAATGGGGCTTGTGATCTTCTGTTTTGATTAGAGGTTATTACTGTAAATAACTTATTTTTATATTTTACATTTCTTCTGCTACCTTATTTCGTTTTCTGCGCCCATTGAAGTGAGTTGGGTGTTTGTTTTTTTTGTTACTCTGTTTTATACAACTTCTCTTGTTCAACTGGATCGGAATCCTGAAGCAAACTTTTCCTTCCCCGAACAAACCATTAATGCTATGAGTGTTGCTTTCGGCTCAGTCAGGAATAAAGCAAAGAATCCGTTTTTTAGTAGAAGTCTGGGATTGTCGTTTTTCCTTCTGTATTTTAGAGGACGTCAGACGCCGGCCACAATTAATGTAAAGGTGTCAGAAGGGGATTCTGTTTTGGTTGGGGCTGATTTTTATTTGTTACGATAGTGCAAAAGTAGAAGGGTGCAAACAACGGTAGTGCTGGAAGGACCTGCAGTGCCATCCTGACAGAAGTGGCAGCAGGACAAAGGGCCAGCGTAGCAGGACTGCTGTGTGTGAGGACTTCGAGGAGGACAGTGCTTGTTGAACTGACTGTTTGAGAACTGAGACTTTCTGTGACTACGTCAAAGCCATGGATGCTGAGGACATGGACGGTGCAGCCGCAATGGCGGAAGACATTCAAGGTGCAGGTGCTGAGGCGCCGGAAATGGACATTGAGGAAGGTAACCCTGTCTCACAGCTTCAGTCCCAGATCTTGGAGTTGGGACGTAGACATGATGAAGTAATGTCAGCCCTCGCAAACATGACTAATGTTCATTCTAGATCCTATGTGTATATCCCAAGGGAGAAAGAAATTGTACCTTTCAGTGGGGATCCAGGTAAGGACTGCCAAAATGTTGATGAGTTCATTGAGGAACTTGGGAGGGTTATACGAGTGAGGGGGTTGAGTACTGAGGATCAGGTAGATTTTATCCTATCCCACTTAAGGGGTTCAGCACTAGATGAAATCAGGTTGTGTATGGGGGGGGAGGATAAGTCAGCTGAAGACCTGTTCTCATATTTGAGGGCAGCTTTCAGGGAAAAGCGTAGCACCTCCCAGTTGTTGCACACATTTTATGCACGAAAACAATTAGAAGGTGAGGATTTTCGTGATTTTTCACATGCACTGTCATTAATGTTAAATGCTGCACTGCAACAAGCACCACATTGTGTTCCAAATGTGCAGTCGGTTTTGAGAGACCAGTTTATAGAAGGGGTGAGGGATTCAGCACTCCGGAGGGAACTGCGCAAGGTGGTTAGAGAGCGACCTCATGCTACATTATTCGAAGTTCGTGAGGAGGCCCTTTTGTGGTGCTCAGAAGAGAGACCTCGTTCAGCTAATGTGGCCCGAAACCGAAACCTAGTGAGTGTGGAGGAAAGCGTAGAGCATGCAAGGATGACCGCCGCTGTACCAAATGACTTGACTGTAGCCCTACAAGAGGTAATGAAGGTAATTACACAACAAGGGATAGCAATCGGGGACCTTACCAATGCTGTCCCTGATCTCATGATTCAGAGGTCTGACCCAACTTGTGAGAAACCTAGTAAGCCCAAGTTTAAGCCAAGGTATACCCGGGATGGCCAACCCATTTGTTTGAGATGTGAGGGTGTGGGGCACATTGCCAGGCAATGCACTGGGCAGCGCTTCCAGGAAAACCCTGTGCCATCTACGCCTGAGTCTCCGGTTCCGGGAAACGGTGCGCCTCCATTGCGAAGAGCCGAGCAATGAGAGGTGGCACTGATGGCTCAAAGACTGGCACACTGACAAAAGAGCGGTTTCTGGAGCGTGCAGTGGGCAAGTGCCCAGAAGTGGAAATTCACGCTGGGGGGGTAGCCATCCAGTGCCTGTTAGACACTGGCAGTAACGTGAGTACTTTGACTGAGAGCTTCTTTAAAAAACATCTTCATGGGGAAGACAAAGACATGCATTGTACAAGCAAGTGGTTAAAGATTACTGCTGCCAACGGGTTGCCTCTTCCCTACCTTGGGTATGTTGAACTTGATATCCAGGTAATGGGGTTGACTATGCCTGGGTGTGGGTTCTTGGTGATACGTGACCAGAATGATGGGGAGACTGACTCAGTGCCCCCAGGCATACTTGGCATGAACATTGCACAGCGGTGTAAACAATTGATTCTAGCTGAGTTTGACAATGCTTTGGAGGGGACGTTGGATGCTGACTGGAGAGCCGCCCTTAACCGAGTGCAAGAGGCTGACCCAGTAGGAGCGAACTCTGTGGTCCGGGTAGCTGGAACACGTAAGTCGTACGTACCTGCAGCCTCAGTGGCTACAATTCAGGCCAGAGCACATAAAGAACTAGCTAAAAACAGAAACTTAAGGTTGTTTGAGCCAGGTAAGGCATCATTGCCAGGTGGCTTGGTCCTGATTCCCACCTTGGTATCACCCGGTAGGCGGGTATTCCCAGTGCAGGTAGTAAACTTGTCCCCAGAGGGTGTGTGGTTGCCACCCAAGGTGAAACTAGGGGTACTTGGCCAGGGTCGTCGTGTTGAGAGTAGCTTCTGCGAAGTTAGATTCCATCGAATCTCTGCAGATCATGAGGAAGTTATGGTAAACCAGAGGTCAATGATGGGGTTAGCAGTGACCTGCAGTGTCCCTTGGAGAAAGTGCAGATCGGCGGTACCCCTGCACAGCAGGCAGAGCTGAAGGCACTTCTGAGGGGATACCTGGACGTGTTTGCCATCACTGATGAAGACCTCGGTTATACCGAACTGGTAAAGCATGAGATTCCCTTGAACGATGACCTTCCTGTCTCACAGTCATACCGACGTGTACCACCAAACCAATTCCAGGAGGTGAAGGACCATATCTCTGGACTTCTCAAAAAGCGTGTCATCCAAGACAGCTCCAGTTCGTATGCATCTCCGGTGGTGTTAGTCCGGAAGACTGACGGGAGTCTTCGGCTATGCGTGGACTACCGGAAGCTGAACTGTAAAACTAGGCGTGATGCATTCCCGTTGCCACGAATAGATGAAAGTCTGGATGCTTTGAGTAAGGCCAAGATGTTCTCGTTTATTGATCTAGCGAGTGGCTATCACCAGGTAGCAGTTCATGAGAAGGACCGCCACAAAACCGCTTTCATTACACCATTTGGCCTGTATGAGTTCCAGCGGATGCCGTTTGGCCTATGTAATGCGCCAGCGACATTCCAACGTCTCATGCAGGCCATAATGAGTGACTTGGTCTTTCAAATGGTACTCGTCTATTTGGATGATTTGCTTGTGTACTCAAGTACATTCGAGGGACACTTAGTGAGGCTTGAGACTGTGCTACAAAGATTGAGGGAGGCCGGACTCAAGGTCAAGGTGGAAAAATGCCACTTCCTGCAGTCCGAGGTAAAGTTCTTAGGGCATGTGATATCTGCTCAAGGGGTGTCTACAGACCCAGACAAAGTGAGTGCAGTGAAACAGTGGCCAATCCCTAACACTCTAAAGGAGCTGCGATCCTTTTTAGGATTCTGCAGTTACTATCGGAGATTCATTGAGGGCTTCTCTAAGGTGGCCGGTCCGCTCCATGATGTTGTAAACACTTGTGTCCACCAAGGGAGTGTTGCTCAGGCCAACAAGTTGTTTAAGGACTCTTGGACAGGGGAGTGCCAGCAAGCCTTTGAGCACCTCAAGGAGAAGCTTACCTGTGCTCCGACACTAGGCTACGCAGACTTCACCCTACCGTTTGTGTTGGAGACCGACGCCAGTAACCTGGGATTGGGTGCTGTGCTATACCAGCAACAAGAGGGAAGTAAGACTGTGATAGCCTATGCAAGCCGGAGGTTGAGGGGCTCAGAGCGAAATGACAGGAACTACAGTAGTATGAAGCTGGAGCTCCTGGCGCTCAAATGGGCTGTGGTGGAGAAATTCAGGAGTTACTTGCTAGGATCCAAATTGACTATTCTAACAGATAACAATCCCCTCTGCCACCTCAACACGGCTAAGCTGGGTGCCATTGAACAGAGGTGGGCTGCACAGCTTGCGATATTCGATTTCAAAGTCCAGTAGCGCCCTGGCCGGTGTAACACTGCAGCTGACTCTCTCTCTAGAAGACCAGGACTGGAGGCGATGGAGGTGGTAACTGAGGATTCAGAGTACGATGGCTGTGTGGCTATTTGCAGTGGGCTTCGTACAGGGACTGCACTGGAAGTTGACCTGGCAGGGCTAGTGGCGAGTCCTAGAGAGGGAGAAATAGGACTGTTACATGCAGCCATAGAGGATGGAGAGACTGGAGGGGGACCCATGGAGAATACCCCAACATTACCTGGATACACAAAGGATGAGCTTCGTCAGTTTCAGGATGCAGATCCGACCATCAGTGTGCTCAAGAGTTTCTGGGACAAGAAGAGGAAACCCACAAATCGTGAGAGAAAGCACTTGTCCAGACCGTTGAGGATGTTGCTTAAGCAGTGGGACAGGATCCAAGAGAAAGAAGGGCTGATGTACAGAACGATTGACGATGTGTTCAATGGGGAATGCCAACAGTTGCTGCTCCCTACATGTCTGGTCGAAATGGTGTTGCGAAGTGTTCATGACCAGATGGGGCATCAAGGCGTGGAGAGGACTCTGGCCCTGCTCAAGCAGCGTTGTTATTGGGTTGGGATGTATAAAGCTGTGGATAAGTGGGTGAAGGAGTGCCAGCGGTGCGTGCTAGTCAAAATTCCGCAGCCCAAGATTCAGGCACCTTGGACCCCATTCTTGGCTTCTCATCCACTGGAAGTGGTCGCAATGGATTTCACCACATTGGAACCTGCGTCGGATGGACAGGAGAATGCCCTGGTTGTGACAGATGTATTCACTAAGTTCAGCCAGGCATTCCCCACACGCAATCAGAAGGCGGACACTACCGCTAAGATCCTTCTGAAGGAATGGTTCCTCAAGTACGGTGTGCCTCAGCGTCTTCATTCAGACCAGGGGAGAAATTTCGAGAGTGCCGTTATTGCAGAGCTCTGTAAACTGTATGGGGTAAGTCCCGCACTACGCCACATCACCCCCAGGGAAATGCACAGTGCGAGAGATTTAACAGAACTCTGCATGACCTCTTGCGTTCCTTGCCACCTGACAAGAAACAAAAATGGCCAGAGTACTTACCTGAGCTGGTGTACGCCTATAATGTGACACCTCATTCCTCCACTGGTTACTCCCCTTACTACATGGTGTTTGGTACGCAGCCACACTTACCAGTAGATGCCTTGTTGGGCCAGGAGCCAGTGCAAGAGAAGGAGCCTGCCTGGTTGTCTGTCCATATTATCGGCTTCCAGGTAAATGGATGCTCATACCCGGGCACGTGAGTACGCTGAAAGGAAGGCAGCAGACCGAGTTGCCAAGCGTGAGAGTGGGGTATACTGTCCAGAGGTTGCAGTTGGTCAGCATGTGTTCTTACGATATCGTCCCCCATGAAGGAACAAGATACAGGACGCCTGGGCACCCACAGCCTATAGGGTGGTGGAGGTGCATGGTACGACCTACACTGTGGAGCCAGTGATAGGCGGTCCTGCAAAAAGAGTACATAGGTCCGGCATTAGGCCCTGTCCGAGACCAATCCCGATGCCACGGAGAAAAGTGAGACCTGTAGAAGATGTACCTACCTCCGTGTTGGTAGAAGAAATGCCTTCGTTATATGCAGAATGTGTGCTTGTGGAAGAAGCCAAATGGTCTGAGGAGGATCCAGTGGACCTGGTGCTTGAGGAGTCACAGCAGCCAGATGTGGAACCAGACAATTGTGCTGGGCCTGGAGTGGAAGAAGCACAAGGAATATATAATGATGCACAAGGGAATAATGAGGTGAGTGCTGTTGAAGAGATCTGTCTGCCTGATACTGAAAGAACTGATTCACCTTTGGAGGTGGTTTTGGCTAGGCCAGTTCCTGTTCCCCGAAAGCCCAGAGAAAAAAGTGCTGTACCCCATCCTACGCCACGCAGAACCCAGCGGCCAACAGCTGGTGTTCATGGTAATCCAAACAGACTGCCTAAATCTGCTTGTAATGCTGTGTCCTTCAGTCCTGATGTCCTTTCCCAAGTGTTAGCGGGTATGGTCTTGTACACATCCGGTAAACTACAAGGAGTAATGGATGATTGAAAGGTGCTTGCAGTCATCGAGGACGTTGACTGTAGGCAGGGGAGAGTGTAACCGGGGCAGGAATAGTCCAATATTTAATTCGCCTGGTGATTCCCCTTTAAGTTTTCGCTATGATGCAGTTATGCGTGCTGTCTCCTTTAAGAGTTTGAGCATGCGCTCAAGAGAGAGAGTGTGCGTCAGAGGGAAACAGAGATAGCGCTGATAGAAGCAGCAGTTACAAGTGAGGAGAAAACAGTTGTTAAAAATTGTTAAACTGATATAATCCAGGCTGGTTATCAGCTCGTGAACCTGTGGTGGTTTCAGTTGTGTGACTGCACAGAGTGGATGGCTTAATTCAGTGTTTATATTAGTGTTTTGTTGCTGCACATGGGAGATCTCCGGTGGGGGAGGGGATTTAGGCCTACTTCAACGGAGATTGAGCGTAAGTTAATTTAAAATGTTTTGAAGACTGTTATAATGTAAAATAATACAGTGTAATACATGTATGGAAGGAACATGCAGTAATTGTTGTCTATTATACTATTAAGAGGGGAGAACAATGATGTGAGATCGCACATGTGCCAGTTTCCACGTGATTGATAATCCAGAGTCTCATATAAGAGTGAGTTTTTCATTCATTTCTCCCAAAGTGTGTTTACCTATATGGCATGAAAAGTATTGTACCCTGTATAACGTGTATACTGTTACCTTTAGTCTATTTACTGATTAATGTTTAAAAGAGGTTAAAATGTGAACTGTGTCTAATGTGGGTGGTGCATTTAGGTGGCAAAATGTACAGATTGCTCATGTATGCTCATGCTGTTGTTTATTTGTTTTTTGTCTGTTTTATCAGGCACATATAGGCCACTGCCGTTGTTTTGCACACCTTTATTGGTTCTTCAATATTGGTTGCATTATTTCAAGTCAAATGGGGCTTGTGATCTTCTGTTTTGATTAGAGGTTATTACTGTAAATAACTTATTTTTATATTTTACATTTCTTCTGCTACCTGGTTTCGTTTTCTGTGCCCATTGAAGTGAGTTGGGTGTTTGTTTTTTTTGTTACTCTGTTTTATACGACTTCTCTTGTTCAACTGGATCAGAATCCTGAAAGCAAACCTTTTCCCCGAACAAAACATTAATGCTG
>JADLZN010005463.1:0-43745 GCA_018155175.1 Sinocyclocheilus anophthalmus | reverse complement strand
TATTTACTCATAGACGTATTAGGAAAAACACCTGCCTCCTACTCCAATAGGATCAAGAGATTAATCTTACTGAGACTTAATACATACAGATGGTCAGACAGGAAAAATTAGAAAAATCTGAACTATGAATACATACGTCTTGTATAATATGAAATATGATTCATCTCTTGCAGAGATTATAGCTTGATGCATTGGTGTACTTAACAAGGAGACAAAGTTAATTTCTTTATAGGCCAAATGTTGCTGGCAAGATCCAAGAATAATAATGATTCTTTGGGGAATATTATATAAATTAAACGTAAGCCGTCTTCTCGGTTTGCATATTAATGGCTGCTGGTGCAGGGCTGCTTTTGATTCATAGGCTGTCAGATCCTTGTGCAGCTGCCACACAAACATCTGACAGCTCGGAACACAACATGTATTTATTCAGCACAGAAACACACACACCTTTAATGCTCATAACATAACATAACATAACAAATTACAGTTTCAGTACTGATCTCCTTTTACTTTACTGATCTAAATCTAAGATGCTGCAGTGACACTGATCTACTGCCATTGCTTACAGTGTCTTATCAGAGGAGACTCACTGAGAACTGAGATTTATTGAAGTACTTTTTCAATAGAGCAAATATAGTATTAGTAGAAAACACAAAATTGCTTAAGGCAAGTGTTTTCAAACTTTTGATGGCAACGACCCCAAAATAGGATGATCCCATAACGAGGGAACACTTTCCTAAAATATAAAGGCAGCTACATATTGTTATGTACAACAACTAATTTATATTGTGTGCGGAAAATTGTGTGCAATATTATAATGACACCATGTTGTCCCTTAAATTAAATAATTACCTTTTATATTATCTCTGCACTAAAGCAATTTATTAAAATATTATCTGGAATATTACTTGGTATTGTCTTAAAAGTGTTCTTTTTTTCTGAATCATTATTAATTTTTAGGTATATAAAACTGAAAAGAAAACTGAAGATGTGAAAACTGAAAATAATCCATTTTCAGTTCGGTTCAAATGTAGGTGTATAGCACTTTATACAATAAATATCAAATTTTCTAGTATAAAAATATTCAGTTTTTTAACCTACAAAAAAATTGCATGCTGGTTGTGAAAGAAAATTTGCAAAAGATACAAACTATTTTTGCATGTATTGTACACAATGCTGCAAGGACAAAGAGATGAACACATTTTTCCACAAAATTATGATTTTGATTAAAAAAATTAGGCTATAAATAAAATTAAATCATTGCAATTAATCTCATGACTTCTGACTTCAGTCTTTAGGAAGCAGAATGGATCAGTAATATTGAATTCTATAAATGTGTTAAATTATTGCAAAATGAACATTTTATCAATATCTTCAGTTAGCATGCTAGACAGACCAAAAAAATCATGGCAACACTTTATTTTAGACCTCTCATTACACTCCTTACAACGCCACTCTATCAGCACTCTTTCACCCAAAAAGTCTTTGGTACCTGCGGTCTGAAAAGTTAAAAGTGCATCTGTTTTACCTACATTCTGAAATGTGATCCACTAGTGTTGCTTTGTGTCTCTCTACCCCCCTGCCCCAATACCCCATGGGCCTCTACTTCCTGACAAAGGTCCTTCTCAATATCCTGAAGCGAGAAGAAGAGGGTAGAGAGGGCTATGAGTAAGTGAGAGAGACAGAGAGAAATCAAGAGAAAGCACGAGAGCGAGAGGAAAGGAGAGAGATGGCGTGCCAGGTAGTGCTCACAAAAAACGAGGAGGCCATTTAGATCACAGGCAACAGGAATGAGGGGAAGCAAGACGTCTGCGCCTGTATAATCAACATCCTAATTCTCCTAAACACATGCACACATCACAACAGAGGTGCTAGTTTCATGCAGACGCCACACTGCTATTTTCAGTCCACACGAAAACCACTAGCGTGACGGACTCAGTTCCGTAACATAAAAGTACCCAAACTACAGCCTTTGGGCTGGATACGGAACAACATCCAACAAGAACTCAGTCAGATCCCATTAAAAAATCTGCCCAATAAAGTGATAACCAAGAAACAGAAACTAAAATATGTCCTTTTATATTGCCGCTAGGGGGCAACACTATCATTCAATTCAATGACTTCTGACTTGCCAACCAAAAAAAATAAATAAATAAAAAACTTGCCAACCAGAGGCTAACATGTTTACAGATCAGATTTGATGAAGGAAAACATATATTGCACAAAATAAATCTACTATTAGAATTCAAATATGTAAAATAGAATATTGTAGAATTATATATGCTGTAGAATTTTGTTAGGCCTTTTTTCTGTTCAGTGTTCAATTAAATATTTCTTTCGTTTTAGTCAATGTAAAATTAAATATAGACTGCATTTCTGCATAGCTCTTAAATCCAAATATTTCTAACCTTTTATTTTATATGTTTGTTTATTTTTTCCCAGTTGTTCTATATATTTGTTTATTTCACCAAGGTGATCAACAGTTACTGCTGTATCTCTCGTTGTGCAATGTATAGCAAGACTTAGGCAAAAAAAAAGGTTGTGTGCAATGTCATGTAAATATTTCTTCATAAGCAAGTTACATTAAGCAAAGTATTTGAACACATGGCCAACTGTACTTGCGTGGCAGTATGAAATGCAATGTTCGGTTTAATCCTTATCATCATTATCAAAGTAAGTATAGTTACTTGTTAGACACAAGAAAATAAAAAACCTGTATTAATGTCAAATCCATAATTGACACATTTATGAAATTATGCTTTTTGGTGTAAGGCCATCGTGCGTGGACAGATACAAATAATATAAATGTAAATTCAGCTCTAATGTCAAGCCCCAGCACAAAGATGGTTACTGTGCTTACTATGCAAACCATATCAAAAAGCCTCAAACAAGGACGGAGGACTAAGCAGAATAAGACATTTTAATCTGTGGGAGAAAAACGTGCTGCAAACTAATCGAATATCAAACTAAACATACACAGTCTGTGTGAATACTTACACCAGGTAGGTATTAATGTCTTGTGTCATGACTCACAATTTCATTTCCTATTCCAATTATGGCACAAACAATCCATGAACACAAGTTGCAACTATATTATCTAAATTATCGGTATTTTATCTATATATCTATATTATTTATATTTACCCTCATGCCTTCTTAGAAATAGGCACTTTGGTCATTGTGATTCATTCAACATTGCAGATTTATCTGCCACATTTGAAATTACATGAAATTATGCTTCTTACTGACGTTAGGGTTAAATTATCTGGCCAATGTGAATGTTGAATGTTCAGCCTTGAGTGCAATTCTCAGCAAAAAAATAAAATAAAATAATAATAATAATAATAATAAGATAAGAAAATTATTTAACCCTTGTGTTATGTTGAAAATCCTTTACCTTATTCTGTGTTCCTGGCCAAAAATGACCTGCCATTTAAATTGCTTGTAGGCTCCCATCTATCTGCCATGATTGAGCAGCCCCAAAGCCTCAATTCCAGATTATTTCAGAGTGGCAATTTGTTTTCTTTCAGTTAGCACAGGTTTTTGTATTTCTTTTTGGAACTGATTGTAGGCCTCATTGATCTGCAGCCGGAATGCACCTCAGGTCCTAAAATTGCAAAGAAAAATACAAGTGAGGAAACAGAATTGAATTCAATGGTAAAAGGTGGGAAAGAATAAGCTGGTCTTTGTGTCTGGAGACCACAAAAACTGCGGTTAAGTACAAATGGAAGGCTAAGGGATCCATGTGGTCTAAAATGCAGCCACAGCTTTTAAAGAGAATTTGTTTTTACACCAGCAAACCTAATGAGATCAAAACCTTGCCGCAAGAAACAGAGATAGTTTGCTATGACCAGAACGCCCCAGATTGAGTTTGGTATTTGTAAAGACATGGAAAACATCAGGAACCAATGCTACTACATGAAAAAGACTGGCCGAACAGAGACAGGCGACAGGTTAGGGTGGATTTAAAAATTCATCTAGAATGTTGAGCTGAGCAAATCTATGTGAAGCTGAACAAAATCTGTAATATATTTTAGGCCATCTCACACCACAAGCCATAAGGTCACAGCCGTCAGAAAAGCTTGTAACCGACCTCAGACACAAAATTCCTTACAGCGCTCACGGGAAAGCTATGCCAGAAAGTTATATATCTAAAGGTTCGTATGTAGTAGCCCGGCGAGCCTGATGAAACCAAAGTGGGGTTTTACTATCTACTCTTGAAAGGTTCTGCTTCTAAACTCTGCTAAAAGGGCATATTTGAGGTAAAAGGTAATTTATTCATGCCATTTTCATGTTTCAGAAGTCTTTCACCAGATTCGTGAAGTAGGCCCTATTCTTTGGGATGTTCAATCCTGCTCCTGGAGGGCCAACGTCCAGCAGAGTTTAGTCCAACCTGCTCAAAGACACGGGGTGTGTCCTGAACATTTATAGGGAACCTTTAATCTGAGAAAGACCTATATAGCTGATTCAGTGTGTTTCGGATTAGGGTTGGAGCTAAAATGGCTAGAGACACAGGCCCCCTTCAGGAAACAGAAAACTACTAAAACCCAGCTTAATACACATAGACGGATCGTGGAAGCAACCATGGCATGATATACCAACATTTTTGCGAAAACTTAATAAAAAAGCAAGAAAAGTACCTGATACATAAGCAATTCACGCAGTTGAGCACACTTGACAGGAACACTGTCGTGGCAGTAAAAACAACAACTTTACACACGCAAAATAAGAGTATTTGCGCGAGCTTATCGATTAATGAGATTGTTTTTGGTGTGGGTTCCTGTCGCACAAATACTATGAGCCTCAACACCACATGTTTCAGCCACCACTAGAGCATGATTTATACTTCTGACGTTTGCTGACATAACAGCTCCATATGTAATGCTGTTTCTACCACGAGTGCGGCTTAGCTCACCTGGTACATCATTTTACTTTGGCTACTAGTCTTGTTAAACATGAGTCACAATAAAAGACCTCAAGGACTTGTAGAAACAAGCTTAAATGATATAGATGCTTCAGCAAATGCACTTTTATGTCATGTTTGCTTCTGTTAACACTCTTTAGGTTTAGGGTTGGATTAAATATAGGTGGTTATTTTCAAACACGATAGAGCATGAACCATTTAGCGCCACTCACCGTGCATTTCCTTCCCGAATGCACAATACGTACAAGAACCAATGTGATAAAATGTCACCAGATTCATATACTTCTCTTTTGGTGAAAATTTAACACACTTTTAGTGCCACTCACTGGACAATTCATTTTGACAGTGTCATGAAGCTGCAATTTGCCAGCTAGGGTGACAAACGAGCAGTGGAGAGCCAGAACATGGCTCTTCGTGCGCAATGGTGTTGTTTTGCATGTGGTGTAAAGGGTGCCACAGAGGTGGCACCGCGCGATACACTATTAACCAAGGGACCATACGAGATGGACACTCATAGGAGGACTGCAAGGAGTTAGGGTGGTATTTGAGACAAAACCTTAGTAAAGGCTGTTTCGTTTGATGCTGTTTAGTCTAATCACCTTTATAAAAAAAAAAAATTCCTGAGACTTTGTCTCTGGTATAGTGGAGCATCTGATGAAGTTCTGAGTGAGGTTCTGAGAATGTTCTGAAAAGTACATTGTGCCAGACAAACTTGCTGAAGCACGAGGCCAGAGGTAACTCAAATGTGACTCTCTAGATATTACTTTGCTCATTCCTCCTTCATTGCTCTCTTGTGTCCGCTAGCCATCAAAAGAGTTGCCTGCAATACTCTGCAAAGGTAACAGACCTCTTTCCCTTGGGCTTCGAGCTTAAGTCAAATTACTATAACATATTCTGACAGCCAATAACTGCATGCACGCCAGAACCACTGGAAAACCAGAGACCGTTTCAGTGGCACCATATCAAACTTTATTCATTATTCATCTGCTCTGTTCTTAAGTCACCAGAAAAGCAACAGATATTTTCGTGTAAACTTCCATGATTTGTGATGCCAACCAAAAAGGAAATTCATTTAAGAAACTGACATTTTGATCAAACATTTGCGAAAACGAGCCTAAAATAATGTGCACAGGTAGGACAAAATACTTTGATGAATGATAACATTTGATGAATATTTTGGGAGTTCTTCGTCTGAACATTCAGTCATTTTTGTGATTTAGTCTACATGAGACATCTGGAGAAATAAGACTTATCAGTGCATGATCAGTTTCTGATCTGCAGCTGTGGAGTGAAGACAGATAACCGATGGATTCAAAATGAGCAGTTTTAGCTCATTAACAAAAACCTAGCATGCAGCAAGGTTTCTCCTGTTGTGTTTACAAAAAGCTGATGCTTGTCTGTTTGTGATTAGCAGCAAATTAATTGAATTTTTATCCACATAAGCTCCACAGATGCAAGGTGCTTTTTTTCTGTCATGCTTCTGATTTTCCTCTTTTCTTTTCTATGTATAACAAGTGTCATTGTGCTTATTAGAACTGGGCCTCACAAAGATAAATTGTGCCGGAGTACTTGAGTTGCCATAGTAACACTTTATCCTCATTATGGTCGACGCGACGAAAAAAGGGGCAACGAGCGAACGCCGGACAGGTTAGAGAAAAAAAGCTGGTTCTATCCTTCTCCTAAAACAGTGAAGAATCCACCATTTCCGCAAAGGAACCCTAATATGACACTTTAATTTATGAGTAACTTCTGAGGCTATACATTTATTACAGACTGATAAGAAACACGCTTACTAAATCTTTCTTTTATGTCTAGTCATAATTCTCTCCATAAAGGACCAAATATAGCACCTTCCAACCAATTAGTCTTTAAGCATTCACTGCGGTCCAGTGCGACAACCCTTTGGCAATGCCCAAGACAACTGGCACAAAAAGAAAGGGCTGGAGGGGGAGGTTTGCCTGCCAGCCTGGTACTGCCAGCTATGCCTCACTTCACAGTTATTACCTAACCCAACCTGGCACTGTGATGATTCTCGCAAGCTGTTCAGGTCCACGAGGGCTATAGCAAAGGCTTGTGCGCGTCTCAAAGATGGTTGGATGTGTACATCACGTCAAAGGACTTTTGAGATTTGATATGACACATTGTACATGGATACACTGTAATTAAAACAAAATGTAGAGTTCAAAAATCAATGTCTAGTTTAGAACGTGTTAGAAATGTACTCCTTGTATTCATTTTGGTTTCATATGGTTTACAAAAAATGTTTATCTGATTTCAAGAACAGTTTTATAAACATTTAATAAAACATTTAATGAAAATGGCGTAACCATTGAGTAAAAAGTAATAAAATATTTCCTTACATCTTGAATACATTTAAACATAGGCACCGATTCCGGGGCTCGAGCACCCACAGGAAAAACTCCAGATATTCTGTATTCACTATCATATTGACGAAACAGATCTGGCAAACTATCCAGTTAATATTTGTGTTTGCGCACTGGAGAGGGTCAAACGTTTTATTTACGTCTTGTTTTCTGCAGCGTTAAGCAATGTAGCCAGTCACAGCCATATCTGTTGATTTCTTGAACGCAATTTGCCAATCAGGTGTTTAAGTTAGAATCCACTCACCACTCAAAACACCAGAGACCAGTGCTGGGTTTTTCATGAACCTGTCAAGTTTGATATTTTGGGCTTTTTGGCTTTTCATAACGTTTTTTTTTTCAGACTAGTGGAAAGAAAACATTCAAAATACACTGTTAAGTGTTTCTTTTATAGCACTTTATCTATTTGTGTCAATAGTTTTTAAATTACAATACATATTTTTAAAGGCCGTTTTCTCAAAAGGAGTTTTTTTCTCCTAAATCTCCACTTCAGTTGCACTTACACACACCAAACTTACACTAGTGTTTTCTGTCCGTTCTAAGCATTTTCTGAATTATGGAGTGACAAAAATGAGATACCCAAAATTCCCTCTGTAAAAACTTTTGACTCTAATATGTCAAAAAAATGAAACAAGAATTTTGAAACTGACATAATACAGTATTTCGATGTTTTTACTAGAAACGTATGCAAATTAGCGCATATTTAATTAAATAATTACTAATTTGCATATTTAAACCTAACATTTCAAAAAACTTGTAATACAAAAAATTTTTTGTCAAGGTTCTCAATTGTAAATCAGCGGGTATTAAGGCCCTGACTATTATTTATGTTCCTTGAGGCTAGAGCCACCACTACTTTTGCAACAGCTTAGCTAATATTTTAAACCAATAACCCAAATTAACCATGGTTTTGCTACACTAACCATAGTTTAACCATGGTATTTGTAATACAACTGTGGTTATACAAATGGGAATCAATACGCAAAAAAACCATGTTACAACAAACTTTTACTGTAGTAAAACCATGTTAATTGTAAGTGAATACTTCTTGCATCTGTTGATTTCATTTTATGTGTGCGTTATTTGGTTTTATTTAGTGTGAATCTCCGGTGTGAAAAACAAACAAACAACCAAACAAACAAATAAAAACAGGCAGAAACATAAATTGGCGCCTATGCATATAAGTGTACACATATTAATCATTAATCAAAATAATAATAATGATGATTATACGTATTACAAATATTACACTATTTTTTGGGGGGAGTTGCAGCACATTTTACAACCCAAACTAATCTTGCCTTGTTGTAAAAAGGTCAAATTATCTGTTAGTTTAAGAGCCTACTAGGTTACGCTTGATTTAAAGGAGTCTTTGTTACAGTGTAATTATACAGTTAATTACTGAGTAATATTCATTAGCAACATTACTTACATAGGGTCAGGCGTGTGATTTGATTTAGGGCTATTTCATGTAATAGACACTTATATTTTTTACTATGATAAATACATGCAACATGTAACAAGGACCTGTAAAATAAGTATTACGGATTAAATACACACAATTAGGTCTGCAGGGGTTCTTATGATATCATATTTTTATTAAAAAAATAATAATACAAGATTATGGCAAACTACTTTTTTATTATTATTATTTTTATTCCCAACATTTTGACTCTGATATCAGAACTGTTGTATTACCCTGACAGTTTTACCTTCATGCCCCTCAAAAATGAACAAATAAATTGTACTTCAGAAATGAAAAATGTTCATTAATAAAAATTAATCATGGAAGAGATTTCAACCTATTGCATGTATGACATTAATTGAAGAAAATATCCCTCCCATTAACATCCCCTGCCACCATATACAATGAAGCAAATCACGATTAATGCCTGTGAAGTAAGCAAACAGTTATTAACTATTTGAAGAAGAAGAAAAAGCAAACTGTGCGATAAAGCGATTTCATTGTGTCTTTAAGGACAAATTCATACTTGTGCTTGTAAAAGCTCTATTTTCCACATTTCACTGCCTCCACACTTCAGATTTTGGTGGTTGTCCTTTCATCATAAATACATGGTGGTGATGCAACTACTGAGCAAACTACAGGAAGCAGAGCAGCCAGACTGGGACTTTTCCGTCCTCATTTTCTTTTTTAGCACTAACTGTTCTCTTGTATGACAGGTCGAAGCTCCACCCAGCTCTAGCCATTTTGCTTGGGGACCCATCGGTCCACATCAAGCCTGAAAATGTTCTTCTCCTCACGTTTCTCCAGCCCCTCTGGCTATAGCCTCATTATACACCTGATGCTTGCAGCCAGTTGGAGGTCTGTCGGCTGCGTTCCCACTCATAATCTGAGGCTCAATAGCCCCCCCCCCCCCCCCCCCCCGCCCCCCGCCCCCCCCCCCCCCCCCCCCCCCCCCCCCCCCCCCCCCCCCCCCCCCCCCCCCCCCCCCCCCCCCCCCCCCCCCCCCCCCCCCCCCCCCCCCCCCCCCCCCCCCCCCCCCCCCCCCCCCCCCCCCCCCCCCCCCCACCCCCCCCCCCCCCCCCCCCCCCCCCCCCCCCCCCCCCCCACCCCCCCCCGCCCCCCCCCCCCCGCCCCCCCCCCCCACCCCCCCCCCCCCCCCCCCCCCCCCCCCCCCCCCCCCCCCCCCCCCCCCCCCAACCCCCCCCCCCCCCCCCCCCCCCCCCCCCCCCCCCCGCCCCCCCCCCCCCCCCCCCCCCCCCCCCCCCCCCCCCCCCCCCCCCCCCCCCCCCCCCCCCCCCCCCCCCCCCCCGCCCCCCCCCCCCCCCCCCCCCCCCCCCCCCCCCCCCCCCCCCCCCCCCCCCCCCCCCCCCCCCCCCCCCCCCCCCCCCCCCCCCCCCCCCCCCCCCCCCCCCCCCCCCCCCCCCCCCCCCCCCCCCCCCCCCCCCCCCCCCCCCCCCCCCCCCCCCCCCCCCCCCCCCCCCCCCCCCCCCCCCCCCCCCCCCCCCCCCACCCCTCCCCCCCCCCCCCCCCCCCCCCCCCCCCCCCCCCCCCCCCCCCCCCCCCCCCCCCCCCCCCCCCCCCCCCCCCCCCCCCCCCCCCCCCCCCCCCCCTCCCCCACCCCCCCCCCCCCCCCCCCCCCCCCCCCCCCCACCCCCCCCCCCCCCCCCCCCCCCCCCCCCCCCCCCCCCCCCCCCCCACCCCCCCCCCCCCCCCCCCCCCGCCCCCCCCCCCCCCCCCCCACCCCCCCCCCCCCCCCCCCCCCCCCCCCCCCCCCCCCCAGCGCGTGGGCTGTGCTTCGGGCGGCAGACTGCACCATGGTGGGTGGTGCATCTTGTTTTCTTAGTGCTGAATGCTGAACAGTGTGTGCTGCCAATCAAGATGAAAAAAAGCAGCTTTGAATTAATGTTTGCATAATGCTATTTTAATTTATTCTGATTTTAATTTAATCAGTTTTAATCTCACACTAAGCACAAGGTATCAAAAGTTGCAATGGACTTCAGTAATGTAAAAGTTTAGAGTGCAAAACTCAAGGGGAGAGAGTTCAATATACACCCAATTACCAAGAATACCCCTTAGGGCATGAAAACATTGAAAACATAGGCTACAAGTAATGAAACACACCTTCCATCAGGAGAGAAAAGATAATGCTGCCCTTCATGGTCCAATATGAGAATGCTGACACAAGTTAATAGCAGCAATTGCCAGCAATATATCCGTTAAAATACAACCAAGAGCCTCCTTTGTGCTCAAACCTTCAATTCAGTACCCTCTCACGGTAACCTACCCATATTCTTTTAACATCTGTGCTGCAAGCAGCCTCGTTTTCTCTGTCTTCTCGTTTTAAATTTCCTTGATTAAAGCATTTGTCTTAAATCATTCACCTCTGCTTTTAGGAGTGAATATGAAAACAGCAAGAAGATTCTGAATGTACTGGGAATCAGCATGAGGTTTATTCTGAAACCTTCAAGAACATTCAAGTAAGATTATGTCAGCTTCTTCTCAACAAAGTCTTCTCATATCACCGGCTCCCCCGACAAACACGTCGGCATATTGCTTCTCCAGCAGTCATGATCCAGAAGCCACCCCTGTGGTAAAGCCTAATTCCTACTTTCTTCTCCGCTGAGGTCTCTTCTTTCATCCTGGTCCAACTCTTCCATCCTGAGCTAGGATTACCTACCTCTCTCCTCCGCTACCTCTGCAGCCAGGAAGAGGAAATCACACTTCTCTGAGTTCACAACGCTCTAAATCCACCCTCTGCGTCCTCCATCCTCATTCACAAGGATGATTCCATGGAAGAAAAAACTCTCATCCCAGCCAAGAGCTCTCTTCTCCTGACTTGGAACCCCACGTGGGGCTGTCTTGACGTCTCCACTCCAGTTCTGAACCACTTTTTTTTTTTCATCTCTGGGGAGAAATGTGAGTGAGAGCTTACAGAAAGCTTTGTTTTAGGAGCTGTTTGGTCGGATGTGACCTCGTTTGAATTCCCAAGAAGGACCAGATTTTGCTAAGCATATTAAAGTGCCCCTATTATTTGTTGCTGCCGTGAGGTTTGAGTTTGAGCTCCGTCAAGTTAATTCTTTGTCGTCTATTTTTTATCTTAAAATCAATTTTATACACCATCCGTTTTCAGTTTTATACCCGTGTGAATATATCCCTATCGTATTCACCCCAAAACAATCAGAGCGCTTTGTTAGCATAAGTTCTATTTTGACTTCCGAGTCGCTATTATCAATATAATCCCTCTACATCGCCACGTGGGTTGCCGCTAATCTTCCCTTACACGCATACTCTAGTTCACACACATTTCCATTGTTTTTACTCCACTGTACTTGCTTTAATGCGGATGTGTTTCTACCTTGAGTGCAGAAGGTGAGGACACGGTTTTTTTCGAGGATGCATTCTGTCAGGTCGAGCTGGAGGCCGTGGAGAAGCAGATCCGGGACTTGATGGCAAAGCAGACCCAGCTGAGAGAGCGGAGAGCCGCGCTGGAAACATCTCGGGCTGACGCTCACAAGTTCGGGGTAAGTATACAGCGCGCTGCTATCTTTCCCACCACCTCTACTCCGTGTGTTTTTCTCTGCACAGGCCCGGTGCACCCAGGTGTCTTCCCAGATGTCCTTCACTCTGGTGCCAGGACACCACGGACCCTGGGTGCAGCGGAAGACGCGAGCCAGGTCCTGGGTGACGACCTCTCCCCCTCCGCCGACTCCGGTTTTCGAGATCTCCACCTGGAACCGCTTCGCTCCCCTCCGCGAGACGGAACTCGACGCTGTGATCATCGGAGACTCCATCGTCCGGCACGTCCGTGCTACGTTAGCTGAAGGTAAGGTGCACACTCACTGTTTCCCTGGTGCTCGTGTTCTCGATGTTTCTGCGCAGATACCCGCGATCTTGAAGGGTGACGAGAGCCCTGGAGCGGTCGTGCTGCACACTGGGGTTAATGACACCAAGCTGCGGCAGACGGAGACGTTGAAGAGGGACTTCAGGAGCCTGATCAAGACGGTACGCAGCACATCGCCTGTGACGACGATCATAGTGTTAGGACCGCTTCCCACGTATCGATGAGGACATGAAAAGTTCAGTAGGCTTTTGCTTTAAATGAATGGTTATTGTCATGGTGTAAAGAACAGAAACTGCTCTTTGTTAATAACTGGAATCTTTTCTGGGAGCATCCTAGGCTTTTTCGCGCTGATGGCCTGCACCCTAGCAGAGTCGGGGCGGAGCTCATGTCGGACGACATCTCCAGGACGCTGCGCTCCATGTGACTATTAAGTCAAATCTCAAATAACTGCCCTGATGACTTGTGTTATACCCTCTTAAATGATAGAAGTACTTGTGTTGTCCAGTCTATAAAGACTGTGACTGTTCTCCGATTAGTGAGGTCAAAATATAAATTTAATTCAGGATCTAGAAAAAATCTGATCGTGATTAAACCAGAACAATTTAAAATAAATGAACAAAAAAACATTTTTAAAGTTTGGGCTCCTAAACATTAGATCACTCTCACCCAAAGCAGTTATTGTAAATGAAATGATCACAGATAATAGTTTTGATGTACTCTGCTTGACTGAAACCTGGCTAAACCAAATGATTATATTGGTCTAAATGAGTCTACTCCACCGTGCTACTATTATAAGCATGAGCCCCGTCATACTGGTCGTGGCGGCGGTGCTGCAACAATATATAGTGATATTCTCAAATGTTACTCAGAAGACAGGATACAGGTTTAAATCATTTGAAATACTAATGCTTAATGTTACACTGTCAGATATGCGAAAGTAATCTATCGTATCTCTTGCTCTGGCTACTGTGTATAGACCACCAGGGCCGTATACAGATTTCCTAAAAGAATTTGCAGATTTCCTCTCAGACCTATTGGTTACTGTTGATAAAGCGCTAATTGTCGGAGATTTTAACATTCACGTTGATAATAGGTGCATTAGGACTTGCGTTTACTGACCTTATAAACTCTTTTGGAGTCAAGCAAAAATTTCACCGGGCCCACTCTTTGTTTTAATTATACGCTAGATTTAATTATATCGCATTGGAATTTATCTTACTGATATAGATATCGTACTTCAAAGTGATGATGTTACTGACCATTCCCTTGTATCGTGCATGCTGCGTATTACTAATATTAACTATATGGCTCCGCGTTATCGTCCGGGCAGAACTATTGTTCCAGCCACCAAAGACAGATTCACAAATAACCTGCCTGATTTATCTCAACTGCTCTGTGTACCAATAAGTACACATGAACTAGACGAAATAACTAGCAATTTGGGCACTATCTTCTCTAATACATTATAAGCTGTTGCCCCCATCAAATTGAAAAGGTTAGAGAAAAACGTACTGCGCCATGGTACAACAGTAATACCCATTTTCTCAAGAAAAAAACTCGTAGTCTTGTGCGCAAATGGAGAAAAACTAACTTGGAAGTTTTAGAATTGCGTGGAAAAACAGTAGGTCCAGCTATAGACAGGCTCTAAAAGCTGCCAGGGCCGAGCATATCCACAAACTCATAGAAAATAACCAAAACAATCCTAGGTTTTTATTTAGCACAGTGGCTAGATTAACAAATAACCAGACGCCACCCGATCTAAATATTCCCTCACAGTTTTAATAGTAATGACTTTATGAATTTCTTCACTGATAAATAGATAACATCAGAAATACAATACAATGTAGATTCTACAGCGTATAATACTTAGCTTCATTCATCGCACCAAAAGAAAAACTGCAGTGCTTTACAACTACAGGACAAGAAGAGCTAAATAAACGTATCACTGCATCTAAACCAACAACATGCCTGTTAGATCCTGCCCACTAAATTATGAAAGATGTTACCTGTATCAGAAGAACCGCTTTCTCAAATTATAACTCGTCGGTGTCTTTAGTCACTCCCAAAAACATCAAGCTGGCGGTCATTAAGCCTCTTATTAAGAAACCACATCTAGATCCTAGTGAACTGCCAAATTACAGACCCATTTCAAATCTTCCTTTTGTCTAAAATTTTAGAAAAAGTTGTGTCTGCTCAATTGTGCTCCTTCCTGCAAAAAAATTAACTCTATGAAGAATTTCAGTCAGGTTTAAGGCCCCACCATAGCACAGAAACTGCAATTGTTAAAATTACAAATGACTTGCTTCTTGCGTCAGACCAAGGCTGTGTCTCATTTGCTAGTTTTACTTGATCTTAGTGCCGCGTTTGACACTATAGATAATGACCTACTCATAGATCGATTACAAAACTATACAGGTATCCAGATGGTTTAGATCCTACCTGTCCGATCGCTACCATATTGTTCATTTAAATGGGGAGTCATCTCAATTATCACCAGTAAATTATGGAGTGCCATAAGGATCTGTCCTATGTCCTCTGCTATTTTCGATATACATGATGCCACTTGGTAATATTATTAGGAAATAAGGGATTAGTTTCCACTGTTATGCCAATGATACACAACTATATATCTCAACAAGACCAGATGAACTTCTAAATTATCTAAGCTAACAGAGTTTGTTAAAAATGTAAAAGATTGGATGACTAATTATTTTTCTTTTATTAAATTCGGATAAGACAGAGATTTTACTTATTGGACCAAAAGACAGTACGCCGAATCTCGTGATTACAATTTGCAACTAGACGGATGCACGGTTACTTCCTCTACAGTCAAAAATCTGGGTGTTATAGCAACTTGTCTTTTGAAAATCATTATTTCCCATGTTACAAAAACAGCATTCTTTCATCTTAGAAACATTGCCAAGTTATGAAATATTTTATCTGTTTCTGATGCAGAAAAGCTGTTTCATGCATTCATGACCTCTAGACTGGACTATTGTAATGCACTGCTAGGTGGTTGTCCTGCATCTTCAATAAACAAGCTTCAGGTAGTCCAAAATGCAGCGGCTAGTGTCTTTACCAGGTCAAGAAAATATGATCATCTTACCCCAATTTTACAGTCTCTGCACTGGCTACCTATTAGATACCTATCAGTTACAAAATATTATTACTTGCCTATAAGGCCCTTAATGGTTTAACTCCTGCGTACCTAACTAGTCTTCTACCACTCTACAATCCATCACGCTCCATAAGGTCGCAAAACTCTGAACTTTTGGTAGTAACTAGGATACAAAGTCCACTAAAGGAGGTAGAGCTTTTTCGCATTTGGCTCCCAAACTCTGGAATAGCCTTCCTGCTACCGTTCGGGGTTCAGACCCTCTCTCTGTTTAAATCTAGATTAAGACACATCTCTTTGGCCAAACATTCAAATAATGCATCTCATAATCTTTTACTGCAGTCATATTCTTTTACTGCAGTTATATCTAATCAAATGCCCATTATTATTCGTTAGTTTGGGTTGAACAAATCATTTTTGCTTGGTTGGAAAAGCAGCTACGCAAATTATGTCTCTATTTGTTTCTCTGTCTTTTGCCACGGGATTAACATCCCGTGTTAACTAGGATTTACACAAGCTTCAGTCTAGACCATACAACACTGCAAAGATATGGCCACCCCTCAGAACACCTCTGATGATTCCAACCCTGAAACAACATACAGAACTACCACATTTTTGCTATAAGTTTGATTGCATCATAATAATTGCTGTTAATATTATTCATCGTCTGTTTTATTTCGTCTTATATTGATTTTTCCGTACTGCTGGTTTGTTTGGTCAGAGGAGAACTGGCCCCCCGATTGAGTCTGGTTTCTCCCAAGGTTTTTTTTCTCCATTCTGTCACCGATGGAGTTTTGGTTCCTTGCCGCTGTCGCCTCTGGCTTGCTTAGTTGGGACACTTCATTTCCAGCGTTATCGTGGACATGATTGCAAAGATATTATTTAAAAAGAGCTGGATGTTGACATCACTGAATTAAATGATGAACTATCTTTAACTGAAAAAATGAGTGTTTTACTATTGTCATTTTGCATTATTGACATACTATTTTCCTGTTTAATACTGTAAAGTTGCTTTGACAATCTGTTTTGTTAAAAGCGCTATATAAATAAAGGTGACTTGACTTGCCTTAACTATATTGCCTTTTCGAATATTACCTTTCATGCAGTGTGTCATGTAGCTGTATGTGAACATAAAGTATCTGCAAAGTTGTGAAGCCGACAGCGCTCGGTAAATAAAGTTATTGTCTATCAAAAAAGAGTCGGCTCGCAATCGCCTAGACGAGTCCTCAGGAATTCGAATATTATTCTGTTACGGCTCTACGTCATGAAGTAACACATTTGCATAATGTCTGCCCACATTCTATGTCACCAACTTCAACTTGCAACTTCAACAGTAACATTTCCGTGTGGTTAACATCATGTCGAGAAGATGCTGTATCCTACGCTGTGAGAGTAAATTTGTTTTATCACATCTTAAAATTACCTCAAACTTGTTAACACTTAACACTTACCACTGAGAAACGTCCTGCTCCAGTCGTGCTTGCGAATCAGCCTCTTGTCGATCAGCCACTTCAACCGTTATCATCACACTCCGACGGTAAGTTATAATCGATACCAGGGTTTCTATGTATTGATTAAGTCTCCCAGGGCTGTCATTCCGTCATGGCAATGTTTTGTTTCCGACACGCTCTGTACGTGTAGACCAACCAATGTCCCATCGCTCTACGCGCTCTGTAGACTAATCACAAAGGACTGTGCCATCTGACCAATCACAGCAGTGAGGGCTCACAGAAAGGAGGGGTTTAGAGAGACTGATTCTTTGAACTGCTTCGCACGAGTCGTTTACGAATCATTTAGAAATTAGGTAAAATTAAATCTATTTTTTTGAGAAAACTAACGTGTTTTTTGACCTTGCATGCATGTAAACATATTGTAGGAGACTCCCAAAACAATATTAGTAACCCTAAAAATGGCATAATAGTGGCACTTTACTCATTTAGAAATTAGGTAAAATTAAATCGAATTTTTGAGAAACTAACGTGTTTTTTGACCTTGCATGCATATAAACATTGTAGGAGAACTCATAAAACAATATTAGTAACCTTAAAAATGGCATAATAGGGGCACCTATCAAACATGCAAAAATTTCGTGATGTTGATATGTAATTATTGAGCCAGCATAGGATTTCCCTCCCCTATTTGAAAGGTTCGTACGATAACAATACAGTTTAGTATTACAATATCATGAGAACATTAACTGGATATTACATTAATTCAACCTCTGATTCTAATAATAATAATAATAATAATAATCATACTAATAATAATTATTCAGGAACTGTGTGAATTTAAAGAAAATACCAGAATCAAAGACTTTCACAGTGTTTAGTTCATTTAACAGTACTTGAATTTCTACATTCTTCAAATGTGTTTCCTCCACTATTCCGTTGTCGCTATAGTTTAAAAATGCTTCCCTGATGGAATCATTTAAGAACCAGAATTGTTAGTTAGATTCTCTGTCTCAAACTTATTCAAACTGTCAGTTTAAATGATTTAACAGATTCTTAACCAATATTTTCTTCATATTTTAAAATTGAAATGTAAATATATTTATCAATAATTCAATATAGTTAACCATGCAATATAGTTAAAAATATCATTAACTTTTTTACAAATGTTTATTTTTTTTAAAATGTGTTTTAGTTTGCATATTTTTTAAATGATGATGTGTGTGTGTACAAAATATGGCACAGTTACCAAAATGTCATCCCGTAGTGCCTGAAACATTGTCAGTCTAACCACAGCTGATGGTTTTTACTGTAAATTTTACTGTCAAAATTTGACTTTTTTATGGTGCACATTTCGAGGCACTTTTACAAATATGGTGGTACTAAAATATTACTTTATGGAACTTTTAAAGGGGTCATCGGATGTCCATTTTCCACAAGTTGATATGATTCTTTAGGGTCTTAATGAAAAGTCTGTAACATAGTTTGGTTAAAATTTCTCAATGGTAGTGTAAAAAAACACCTTTTTTACCCTGTCAAAAATAGCTCTTTTCAGAGCACGCAGTTTTGAAGCATTTTCCTTTAAATGTTAATGAGCTCTGCTGACCCCTCCCCTCTCTTCCAAGCCTCTCTCTGAGGGACTATTTACTTTAGCTGCATTCATCGTGAAACTTGCTAATTAGCACATTATTAGGAAAGGCGATTTGCAAAGATTCATTAAAAAACCTTACACTCACTTCTTCTGTAGGTGAAGCTGGATCACGAATGATTCGCGTGAACATAGACGCATTTAGGTAGATCGTGGGCGCATTCCCTTCAAAAACAACACGAATCCACACTCGTCATGCCGGGTCTAAGGTAAGACACCATACAGTCTGTGCTGAAGCGCACTAGTAATCAACTACGTGGGAGGGGCCTGATTTTAATAGATAAAAAAAAAAAAAAACACTGGTTGGATTTTTATCATTATAGGATGGTTGTGTACACACACTGCCAACACACATTTCAGTTCAAACAACTTGTAAAAGTGCATGTAGCACCCTATGACCCCTTTAAAACAAATTGTCAATTGGGGAAAAAACCCAGATTTGTTAGATGTCATGATGATATTCTATCTAATTGCAACTCCTACCAAATTTTGCATTAAGAGTATATGGCGTAACAAAAGTGTTCATTAAGTTACGCTGCCTCCCAGAAACATCTGGTTAAAGCCTGATAGCAAGTGTGTGTGTGTGTGTATACATGTGTAAGATAAGAGAAGGCAGGAGTAGCAGCACAGGGTAAAGGAGAAACGGTTTGTTCTTTCTCTGTCTCAGCTGGGAGAGGACCTCAATCCTGACCCACATACACCGCCCTTCCTTCTCCAATCTGGACCCGATCCAGCGAGCACCGTGGGCGAGTCTGAGACAGTAAAAAACAAAAAAGGAATCTGTGTGCATGTCAAAAGAGAGAGAGACTGAAACGGAGGGGGGAAAAAGAGAAGAGGCAGTGAGTTGGGATCACAGCTGGAGTCAGACTCCATCTTGAAGGAGAGTCAGGAAGAGAAATGATGGAATGAATCTCGCTCAGTGTGTGTGAGACAGCTCGGGCCTCATATTTCTGTTTGAGCAGTCGCAGCGCAGCGCTTTCATCATCTTGAGTGGGAGAGATGCCCATCACGGTTTAAAGCCCGCTGTACCAGATTGTCATTGTATTTACTGGCAGGTCATGGAACATGAGGACAGGAAAGAGACTGAGTGTGTCTCACCTGCATGCAGACTGTTTCGTCCCCTGACAAAGCGACATTGTCTTTTACTCAAGTGGCGGTGAAAAAAAAAAAAAACCGAGACAGACATCCATGGCTAGTTGCCTCATGCTAATTGCTCAATGCTGACAAGGACGTTTACAGCCTAATAATAACTTAAACTACCTTCAGAATTGAGTGAACTGTCCATTTAATGGCATAGTTCACCCAAAAATAAACAT
Organism: Sinocyclocheilus anophthalmus; assembly: GCA_018155175.1. Taxonomy (NCBI): domain Eukaryota; kingdom Metazoa; phylum Chordata; class Actinopteri; order Cypriniformes; family Cyprinidae; genus Sinocyclocheilus; species Sinocyclocheilus anophthalmus. Next base: position 23,607 of record JADLZN010005463.1, on the reverse strand, counting down.
TCTGTCATCATTTACCTACCCTCCAGTTGTTCCAATCCTGTATGATTTTCTTTCTTCTGTTGAACACAAAAGAAAAAGGTTGGCAAACAGTTGCAAACAGAATAAGAGTCAATGACTACCAGCAATTGTTTGGTTAAAAACATTCTTCAAAATATGTTTTATTTGCTCAAAAAATACAGTTAAAACAGCCATATTAATTATTGGCAATTTAAATAATTGTTTTCTATTTTAATATATTAAAAAATTTAATTTGTTCCTGTGATGCAAAGCTGGATTTTCATTAGCCATTACTCCAGTCTTCAGTCCACATATTTTCCAGAATTTTACAGTGACATATATTCTATTTAAATAAAATGTAAAATGTATAAATAAACAACATATCTAAAATTATCAGTTCACTTATTTATTTATTTATATTTTTACTTGTATAGTGCTTTATACAATACTGGTTGTGAACAAAGCCGCTTTACAGAGTCTAACAGGAAAATAGTTTGTCAATGATGCAAGATTTTAGCATCATTTTAGCATTTAACATTTTTTAATAATAATGTATAAAAAAATATATAGTTTACAGTTGCCAAAATGCCATTCTGTAATGCCTGAATCATTGTCACTTTATTTCCCATAAACTTCAGACAACCACAGTTGTCAGTTTTCATTGTAAAATTTTTACTTTAAAAGATTGTCATTGGGTTTGACACAGGGTCACCGAGTTACTTACATCTCTAAACAGCGTGTGTACACCATTTTGGACTCATTTTCTTTTTCGCCACCAGGCTTATAAATTGTGGGCCAGGCCGACATTTTGAGGTCTCATTTGAGGAAAAATAGTCTTTGGATGAGAGAAGACACGTCTGAGTTGCTTTCTAATTCCGTATTCTGGGCCAAGTCCGCAATGGTGAGGTGGAAGACACTATGTAGGCACCTGAAAAGAGGTCAGGGGCAATGCAAACTCACTTCTGATTGAAGCATACTACAGTTACAGATACCCGTCTCCACAATACACCCGGGGTTTGGGGTTTGGTGTTGGGGGGGCCTGGGATGGTAAATAGGGTGTGGTGCCGGTATCATGGACCAACCAACTTCTTGGCATTCACAAATGTTAAGGATAAAATATTACATTTATATGCTGTGAATGCTGACAGGATGAGCGTGTCATATATTTAAGCTCATCTAAGAGAGAAGGAACACTTGAGTTTGTGTTTCTGTATAGATGTTTATGTCAGCATGATCCCTATCAGATGTGGCACTATTGCACACTGGGCTGCATCACTAAAACAGAGTTAGAGCAACAGCTTAATCGCCCTTGTGCTGGCCTGGGAGCTGTTGTCTGTCGCAGTCCACATCTTATTGTATGGTAGGAGTGGAATAGTGGTCTCTTGCCTCCAGCAGATGGCACTTATGTCAAAGTGAAGCACTGTGAGGGCCCTGCAGTTGCCTGTTCATTTCCACAACAGTTCCCAATCAAACCGTGTAATACAATTACTGGCTGTAAAGTATTCAGCTGACAGAGCAGGGTCTGTTTCGGCCATCTTATTTGATGTAGGGATGGGGTGGTATACAAAAAATGTACCTCTCTCCTCTCTCTCTCTCTCTCTCCTCTCTCATCTCTCTCTTTATATATATATAATATATATGAATATATAATCAGCTCTATTAGCCAGTTAAATTCGGCATGTTTATTTAATTAATTCTTGCTTACTACTTTAATTAAATGTTGAACTAAAATCTAGTTAAAATTGTGCACTGTAAAAAGCTGTAACCTGCAATTGTTACCTTAAAGAGGTTCTTCGACCTGATTTTGTCCAAGTAAATTGGTTTTGCTGGTATAAATTAATGTTAGGTTGGTTAAGTGATGTTAAATAATATTTTTGATTTTCAAAACCAGTTAATTTAGATGTTGACATTTTTAGGTTACCATTTTTGGTCCCACTTTATATTAAGTGGCCTTAACTACTATGTACTTACATTTTAATTAATCATTTGGTGCAATGCACTTATTGTGTACATACATGTTTTTACATTTGTACTTATATTTTTAAAATCCGCTGTAGTACATCTGTAATTATTTCTGTAATTACATTTATAATTACACAGTTGAACCATCCCTTACACCTTAACCCACCCTTAAACCTACCCATACCTCCAAACCTGTCCCTAACCTTACCCATATCTCACCTTAATAGCAGCAAAAGTGTTTTGCAATTCAATATGGACACAATAAGTACATTGTACTTATTTTTTGATGTAAGTACATAGTAGTTAAGGCCACTTAATATAAAGTGGGACCCAATTTTTTAGTGTGCTTAATTTTATATAGCAGAAAAATCATCACAGATACGTCAGGGGTTTTCAATATGTCATTCAGCTCTAATAATATGCCAATTGGTTTGAGGAAGAGAGATTAGAAAAGGAGGAAGGACATCCTGAACTGGTTTCATTTCAATGACCCTCAGGGGAAGAATTACACTGTTGATGAGATAGGTGGAGTAAAGTTATGGCAGACCAGACATGGACCAATTAATCATCATTATGAATATAGTAATAATTTTTGTAATATTTAATGTTTTAATAAAACAATTAGCCAAATAAAAAGCACATTAAAATGAGCACAATGCTCACAATATTGATTTAAGTTATATAGTATCACCAGTGCTAGTTGCATTTCAATGATCCTCTGGGGAAGAATTACGGTGTTGATGAGATGAGTAGAGAACAATACGATAACGGCTGCAGGAGGTCAAGAGTTACAGAAGGATCGTTACTAGTGTCAGCAAACAAGTGTTCTGGTGGCCTTTCTGTGTCCCCAACAAGAACCTATATGTCCCCTGGACTACCTCCAATAATATGACAACATTCATAACCGTAAAAAGAGCAGTGCTGTCCTCCCCCTCATATTCCATATTTCACCCTCATTCCCTCTGTCTTTCCCTTATTCGTCCTCATAAGTTAGTGTGAAATGAGGGAACATTTGAGAGCCGTGTGCATGTCTGAGTATGGCTGTGAATGTGTGTGAGACAGATGCTGGTTTTGAGATGAGTGCATTTTAAAAAGAGACCCATATCAGACAACTTTAACACACTCATGGCAATTCCAACACTGGCTCATTGGAGGGAAAAAAACAAACAAAAAAACAAACTTACATAGACACTATGATTTACAGCTGAAATGAACACTGTAAGCAGTGAAACATTGTGACGAGTGGGGGCGGGGCCGAAAGCCGTGGGAACGGAGCGAGGCCGGTGAGTAATGATAATGAGCGACACCTGCGCCACTCACTGGTCTCGAGTTCCATGGAGGAGCTCCGGAAGGATAAAGGGAGGAGTGACGACAGTGTTGGATGAGAGAAGACCAGGCCTGGATTTTATTTTGTGTTTTGGTTTCGTTTGTGGCTATTTTGTGTTTGTTTATTTTATTATTAAAGTTTTCTTTGAACTTTTGCCGGTTCCCGCTTCCTTCTTCCCATGACTACGAACTGTGTTACAAACATCAACAACTTTAATTTTCATTTTATGATGACCGGGGCAGATTAACAATTAAGAAAGACCTGCTTTTGCTTGGTCTCTTGCACAATACTATGTTATGACGTTCATCTGTTTTGGATAAAACTCAATTATTTTCAGTGAGTCTGGGTTGGGCAATTCATAGCTATTTTACATTTTGACGAATTGGTGGCAAATTTGTATGAACGAGATCATACAAATTTGCCATCAATTTGTCAAAACATAAAATAGTTACAAATTGCTCAAACCAGACTTATTTTATATGATCTGCTCACAACGCATAAAGAGTTAGGCTTAGGCTGAGACTCATTTACACAAACATATAACATAAATTGTTTCTCATCAAATTTCTGCAAGACTAAATTATCTGAGCTATGGCCTAGTTGAACAAGATGGCGGTATTCTTATTTCCGGTCTCTGCGGCATTCACATTTACTGTAAGGGGAAACTCATACGAAACTTGTCTAGATAGATATAATTCATATTTTTCAAATTAAATAGGGGATAGTGGTAGGCTATCCAAGACAAGAGAAAAGTTCCTCATTATGTTATTCGGAGTGTCCTGTTACACTAAGTGCAAATAGCCACCTTGTTGGCAGAGGCTATTTACACTAGCTCCACCCACAAACGTGTGATAGTCAACATTATAAAAGACGGATGTCAATTGTTAGCTCTAGTGGCGTAGATAGTAAAGTGTGTAATGTAGTATTTATTTGACACAAATCTGCCTTTTGCCGAACTTTTTTTTTTTCATTTTCAAATCCCATATCACATCGGAAAGGCATTAATTTTCAATAAAAATTAAGGAAATAAAAAAAAAATTGAAAATAAAGTATCGGGTAGGTGTAGAGAGGGCTTTATTGTCCCAATAAGGTGCATCCATTTATAATTTGAATTGAAATGATAATTTACACTCAATACGTTATTATTGCATACTTTTTTATAATGTACTACAATACTGAGGTGTAGCTAATTGCCACTATTTGTGATAAGTTGTATAAATAGCAGAAAATCCTACTATTTTAACATAGTGTAAATGGAATCTATCGCTATTTGCACTTAGTGTAAATAGCATATTGTTAAAAATACTGCTATTTTAACATAGTGTAAATATAATCCATTGCTATTTGCACTTAGTATAAATAGCCTCTATCGCTATTTACACATAGTGCAAATAGCCGCTGCCTTATGTTATTACATACCTCTGTGTGGTCAAGTTCAAATTCATCAAGATACAATACGGAGATTCCTTCATTCTTTCTTCTGTTGATTATGCGATTCTGCATCAGTGGTTAGTCAAAATCCATGGGGATCTCTTTATTCAAACACAAACCACTAAATGGTGCGATACTGTACATTCGAAGAGTTGATTTTGTTTTGACTGCTGGGTACATTATCTGTTCATGCTCCTTGTGCGTAGAACAACTCTATAAGGTCGGCATTATGGACTCAATATAAGTTTTATTAACTTTATTTGGTAACGTTATTTATAGCTATATCTGTATAATTTAACATAATTATTGTAGTTTTGCATTTATTAGAAGATCCGTGTTTGTATTTCCCTGTGTGTTTTTATTAATTTGATCTGTTTTGTGCAAATGAGTTTAAGAGCATCTGTTGCGTGAATCATAATTGTCAATCTGGTGCCTATAAGCAGCGCATACAGTATATTTTCACAAATTGTTTGCAATAATTAGGCTACTTAAAAGCTTTAAATTTGTAGCTATATTTATTAGGATTATCTTTACAGCCTGTGTTTTAATCTGAAAATATGACTGACGCAAAGATAACTTGATAAACAAAGATACTGGCTCAATAACCTATATAGTCAAGTCAAGTCCCTTTATTTATATCGCGCTTTTAACAATACAGATTGTGTCAAAGCACTGTACAGCATTAATTAGGAAAATATGGTGTACTGACTGTATCATTTATTTATTCATTATTAATTTGTAATTATAGGGAATTAATGATTATTACCACATTCAGGTTTTGCTAGGACTTCGGATCTGAATGTCCCAAGTCCACCCGATCAAACCATAGGTAAATTTGTTAGTCTGCACTTCAAATCAAGGGTCGTCCAGCGAGCCGGTGATTCTTAGTAAGTTTAACAAATTAAATGTGTTTTACCTGGCCATGGGTTAACACAATTATGATAATTTGTCAGCTCTTAGAGCTGTAATTATTATAAGTAAGCTACGAGCTAAGTAGCAAGCAAGGATCTTTTTGGCATAGGTTTAACCTTAAAATTATATGAGCCAAGAAACTTCTTGTTTATAAATGAAACATGAATTTTATTGGCTAATCTAGATTACATTAAAAACCTAACTAAAACATACACACACATACACACAAAGATTCAAGGAAAGGAGTCAACGGAGTTGCATTAAGTTTCGCGAGTGGTTTTAAATTCAGCCTAGGAGAACACCAAGCAGCGATTGTCTTATCTTTACTGTTTAACTTAGCTCTACACCAGTTCAGCTGAGTTGAAGAGTTTGTTCGTTTTCTTGCGTTCTGTTTAGTTGAGAGCTGAACGCTGAGGCAGTTCCTTCGCTGACGCAGTTCCTTCGCTGTCACGGGCGTGCTGGAGGGGATTCCGTTGCTGATTGGCTGTTGATCTGGCGCCGGAATGACGTATGGGTGACGTCCTTTGGGGGAACCCTCTTGGAGTGGTTGGTTGCCGGTTTACGGAAGAGGCTTCAGCAGTCCTGCTAAAAGCCTGAGTTTGCAAGACTTTGAAGATCTCTGAAGATCGCGAAGTCTCACTGAAGTGTTTGAGTTCTTAGATGGTCTCGCTGTGCGGTGGTACGGCGTGGGCGCTTTGTCGCGCTCACCAAGGTGAAAGCCAACGTTATTTTGAGTGAGAGTGCGAGCCCGAGCGGAAGACCGCGCCAGAGGGCTTTGTGTCCATTTTAAGCAGGCTGACTTTTGTCCAGCCCACAGGTCGCTGTCCAATCAGATGGTGGCATGGTTGTATGTTGTTTGTGGAGAGTATTTCTGCAAGTTTTTGAGAACTTCTTATAAAACTATCATCACCAAAGGAAAATAACGCTGAATATCAATTATTCACTTACACCACTGTTCGGTGAATAAGACAAGCTCTCATTCAAACTCAAACAACAGGTATTTTGCATACACAGTAATCGTAATTAACTAAAAAGAAAAGTTAGAAAGCAACGATTAAGATATCGTGGTTTCAATAACACATCACACACATTTAAGACATAAAACATATTATTTGTGAATATAGTTGCTCCAATACTTTCAATGATTTTTTAATGATTGTCTGTGTACACTCTGTTTCTTTGTCTGTGACACAAGAAAGTAAGGGTTTCGGTCATGCAGGAAGCAGGTGGTTAACATGGGATAGTCATGTGGCGTCATGCTGTATATCCTGTGCTTGCCTGAGGGCATTATTTAATTATTTTCCTGTTCTGTACATAATGGTTCCATCCATTGGTGGGTCCCAAGACATGGGGTTTCTATAGGTTGTGAATGAACTCTTTCAGTCCTTGATATCAAGAAAGCTTTGTCGTCTCCTGATCGAATTAGTTTCGATCTCATGAGTAGATGAGTTTACCATACTGACAGGAAATCAACCAAGAATATGGGATTCATGTGCTGGGTGATTTAGCAAACTTTGTGAATGCTGATATCAGGGTCTGTTCATATTAAGAAAATCCTAATGTGTCAATAATGCAAAATGACAATAGTAAACATTCATTTTTCAGTTAAAGGCAGTTCATCATTGAATTCAGTGATGTCAACATCTAGCTCAGTTCAGTTTAAATAGTATCTGTGCAATCAAGTCAACAATATTGTCAGAAATTGTGTCCCCAACTAAGCAACCAGAGGCGACAGCGGCAAGGAACCAAAACTCCATCGGTGACAGAATGGAGAAAAAACCTTGGGAGAAACCAGGCTCAGTCGGGGGGCCAGTTCTCCTCTGACCAGACGAAACCAGCAGTTCAATTACAGGCTGCAGCAAAGTCACATTGTGCAGAGGACTCAACTGGTTCCTGTGGTCTTGTCCTGGTGGCCGTCTAGGAGACAAGGTCTTAAATGGGGATCTGTCTCTGGGGCACATCTTTTGTCCTGGTCTCTGCTGACTTTCAGGTGTATAGTTCCCTCTAGGTTCGATCCACCATCTGGGCTGGATACGGACAGACTGGATCCAGGGTACTGCAGTGACCATCTGATCTGGATACAGACTGGATCTGGTGGCTACGGTGACCTCGGAATAAGAGAGAAACAGACTAATATTAGCGTAGATGCCACATGCAACTTTCCCATTCTATACACATTCCTTTTATAGCTCTATATCAGGGGTGTCAAACTTAATTCCTGGAGGGCCGGACCCCTGCAGAGTTTAGATTCAATCCTATAATTAAACACTCCTGATCCAACTAATAAAGTCCTTCAGGCTTATTTGAAAACGGATGGAATGTGTGTTGGAGCAGGGTTGGAACAAAACTCTGCAGGGCTCCGGCTCTCCATGAATTGAATTTGACACCCCGGCTCTATATGGTTACTGTATGACAATAATTGTCTTATTTGTGTATTTTTATTTCCCCTAAATAATTTTAAAGAAACACTTAGATCGACAGAGTAAGAATTGAAAATTAACTGAGTACGCTGTCAAGTCTCCTGAGATAAGAAAGAGCAACCTTTGACTGTGAGCAATAGAGTTTTCATCAAGGGAGAGAGGAGACTGAACTGCAGTAACAGATTGTCTTATTCATGCACTTTATTACTGTAGTGAGTTCTGTCCAAACAGAGGATCTCACTGTATATCCAAATTAAACTCCAGTACAATCCAATACAATCCAATGAAAACTCACAGTCTGTGTTTGAAATGAATCCAAAGAGTTTATTGAAGACTTGTACACACTTCCAAGAAGGGAACTGTGTGTACAACAAGTTTAAATAACTAGATAAACATACTAAAAGAAATACTAGAAACGTATTGTGCAAGCAATATACAATCTAACAGTATAAAGTAACCTTGTGAGGACTCTTGAACTCTTGAGGCAATGCTTAATACTGCTGTGTGTGATCCACTCAATCCACTCTCTATCTGCCATAGTTCAGTCAATTCCCCACTGAAGTGCTGTTATAATGAGTCCAAAAACCACAAAATGAGTCAGTTTTTCTCTATCTCAAGATGCACTAACTGGGCCTACAGAAGTTGTTGGGGACATTAAACATAATCACACCGAACAGGTAAGCTCATCTACTTCACTAGTCTATGTTTACAACCTTGCTGTGTTTATACTCACCCTCTTGCAAACTATATTAGCTTAACCTTTCCAATTTGTAGTTCATAAACCAAAGTCATGCGACTGTGTTGTAGTTTGTTTATAGCCTAACTTTAGCATTTTACTTCTTGTGATAGTATTTAGGCTTTAAAATCAACTTGTTTATTTTGATTAGCTTGAATAAAATTTGTAAAAATCATAAACCTTTGTTGGTAACAGACCTTATTTTCTGCAATAATTTTATGACCAATGGACAAAAAAAAAATCCTGTCGGGTTTTTGTCATGGGAACCAGACTGATACTAACTTCTGGAAAACAAAAATATGTCATCCCTATCACTTTGAATTACAGGTTGTCTCATACCAAACTCATTTCAAATAAACAGAAAATTTTTGATAGTGTCTCAATTATTATTATTATTATTATTATTATTTATTTTAATTATTGGGCCAAGTTAGTTTATCAAATGTCTACCAAAGAGATATGCTACAGTCTGGGCCCTAAGAGATACCTTTAAAAGCTTACAGCATATGTTTTGAATAATAATAATAATATATTCATGTTTAGAATAAATACAATAAAATGGCAAACTTTGTAATATTGTTTACTTTTGGTAGAGATTAGAGGAATATTATATTCTCAGAGGTTGCTGTTTCATAGCACAGGAGACTTAATGTTTCATAACTTACTGTTTATTAACTATTTCATAACTGTCTTGGATGTTTTTCCTAAGATGTCTTAGAAGAAATAAACACTTCCTCATACATACAATGCATATAGAGCTACAGCATAGGAAGAACTGAAAGATAAATATTCATTTAAAGATCTCAGACTTTTTATTCCAGACTTTGGTGCCATGGCAAATCTGAGCACAGTATGAAATATTGTTGAGATATCTCACACAGATACTCTTCTGAAACTCTAGAGAACATATATGTAAGTGAGCTTAGATGTATGCTTGTGGAAAGGTCTCAATTTACTCTTCATCCATCTCATTGCTGAATTAATTTCTAATTTTTAATCTCCCTACAGGTGACCTTTAACCTATACATCTATTCTACTCAACAGAGTAAACCTCACCCCACACACCTATAATGTAATTCCTAATTACTTTATAACGTGATAAGGATAAAACCAGCTTCATTTAAATCACTGATGTCTCATTTATGTCTAAAGTAATCAATCATTTCTTTGTATGTAAACTCCGAGGGCGGGGAAGACGCATGCTGATGTGACCCTTCACTCTTCAGAAACTCCAGTAAAGGCAAATTATAAATCCTTCTCAGTACATTTAATATATTATGCATGCAGCCATGCTTACATGCAGATAAATAAGCTACAGGCCAACTGATATACTGAATATATATCTAACAAAACACATGTGCCCTTGGAATGAAAATGCAGATTTGTGGTTCATGCTGCATCCGCATCTATCGTCACATGCCTACATCCCTGTTCCAAAAGTGAAATACAGAGTTCTGGCATGAAACTCTAGATGGCGCAGTCTGATCGGTCTAACTCAATCTGACCTAATGACGTCATTATCACATGGCACATCTGATTGGTCCTCTCCTGTATCAGTAGCCAATGAGCTTGCTGCTCAACATTCAAATATATGACTAGTGCTTGCCGTAGCAGTTGCAGCTTGCTTCAGAAACCCTCCACCTTCCCCAGCTCCACCTGTATAGATCTGCTACGAGGTGATTCATGTATGCTATATAGGGGTTATTCATGTATGTTATATTTGCAGCAGCAATATTTCTTACATGCTCACAGCAGCATGTTGTGGATGTATTGGCAGTAGCAAGTCTTGGTACTTGCTCTGCTGCAGCAGCGTAGCAGATCTATTCCGCCAAGACCAAATACATTAACATTGACATGTACATTACCATGCCAATCCCTCCGAGAGTTGTCATGACAGAACTTGACTTCAGGCTGATCACAAGCCTCTCTGGATTTTCACATGTACTCGAGCCCTTAAGTAGATACTTTGAGTGGGACTTACTCGGGTGGGGGAGGATTTGGGATCGATGTGATCGATCAATGGTAAACATTCTTCAAAATAAAGATACAGGTTTGGAATAACATGAGGGTGAGTAAATGATGGAATTTTTGGGTGAACTATCCCTTTAAAATGCTAATTATTAAGGGAGCTACTGCAAGCCATAATACTCAATACTATTATAATATTATAAGTCTCATCTTATTATATTATAAAGTAATCATCAGTTTTAGAGCACATTGGCATGCTAATCAATTATTCTATATCTTAGTTAGATATACAATAATTATTGTATATATTAGTTCAAAAAGGAAATGGCTTTATAATGTGCTGTTAAATATGAATAAAAAAAGAAAAGAAAATAAGAATAAACAAAACTATTTAATATAATATATGATATAGGATGTCAAGCAGAAACTTCTAGGAATATGTCCTATCGTCACAATCTCCAACTGGAGTGCCTATGAGCTCCACCAGTGGGCACTCCATCCCTGACATTTGCCACTCACCCTGGACTACATTCCCCATAATCATTTGCCGGACTCATCATCTATTGCATCACCTGTCTCTCATTAGATCTCATCATCAGTTCACAGCTGTCTCACATTAGAAGGACTTTAAAAGATGCACACACACTCAAACACTTCGCTGGTGATTCTGTAAGGAAGGAGGCGTGACAACGGAGTAGGGATCCAACTGCAAGGCTTTTAATTAAAAGAGCATGATCAAAACAGGCAGGGTCAAAATATCAGCGAAACAGTACATCCAAGGCAATTCAAAAGAGTAATCCAAAAAAACAGGCAAAGGTCAGGGCAGGCAGAAAACAATCAAACACAAGACACGGTCCAGGGATCAAAAACCACAAAGACAAGGCGAGCAAAAAACACAGGAATGAACTCGGGAAACCAGAGAACGCTACAGGCAACATTCATCAACGAAGTTTTCGAGTGTGTTGTGCATCTTTAAATGTCTTTCTAATGTCAGATAGCTGTGAACTGATGATGCATCAATGAATCCAGGTGATGTCAATAGCTTATGAGTACTTGCAAGGCTTATGGAATGTAGTTCAGGTGAATGGCAAAAGTCAGGGATGGAGTGCCCACTGGTGGAGCTCAATCGTCATTTGAATATCACGCCCCTAAAAACACCCTGTTTAGAAGCCTCGCCCTAGAGTTTACAACAGTGAGAAACGAAACCCGGCCAAAAAGAGTAAGTAATCTCGCTAAAGAGAAATTGATTTTACTCCAAAAACACCCGTTAACCTTCTAATTGCAAAACAATTAGGCTACATTAATTTATGTAATTTATATGTATATTAAAATACTGGTATATAAACAGCCTATTTAGTTCCCCTCATTCTACAACAAATATTTTAAATTTAACGTTATTCAGAACAGAACAAGAATGAAAAGTAAGTAGTTATAAAATTATATTTTAAACTGTAAAATAAAACAAATTAGACTATAGTGGCATTCATTATAAACAGCACACAAATGTCAAAGCAAAACTGAAACGGCATTGGGCTCAAGCCTGTCTCATACCAGAAGAATCCAAATGTATCCATTTTTGCCATATTTGTAACATTTTGTTTGCATAACTATTATTCATTATGTAGCCACACATGCTTGATACTTCGTCAGTTCTAATATCCGGTAAATCCTTCACATTAGCAAAAATGTTTTTGTTTGGGTGCTGCACGCTGATTTTACAGCGGATCTTTTAAAATAAACAGTGTTACTTTTATGTATGGTTGACTGCATTTTAGTTTGATGATGAATGGCTGAATTGTCAGGCCCCTCTAACTAATGTTGTTTGTGTGTGTCGAGGCGCCTGTGCGAATCATAATGGATTAAATCAATAAAGATAGAAAGACAATAAATTAAATTCATTAAGATGTCCACAAAACGGCCTAGCCTATACTTGTTGCAGTGTTTTTTCCCCTTTTGTTAATCTGTTAATTAGATTATAGCCTATTATATATTTTGTGTGATCCTATTGATTTTTAATAGTCCTTTTATACTTAATTTCTTTTTCTCCTTTCACCGAAGCGCTGCAGTTCATGAGGCACGATTGAATCCTCCCGGTCTTGCGGCAGCATATAAAGCTAAAGCTCTGTACAAAACAACACCAAAAAAAGACATTTTAATCTTACTGATTAACGATCGACTAATGGGCTTCGTTTGACGGTCAGGAATATAATAATGAACAAAATGCTGTCAATCTACAATTGTCCACTGTATTTACTATGCTCTGCGCAAGTTCAGGTAACTCAAAAACTTGCGTACACGAGCTGAGATCAGACGTGAGATTTGATCGTAGCCACCGCTCACGTCCATATTGATAAATTCCACGTTTTGCGTTAAAATGACCGTACGACCAATTTTCTGTCGTACTTTCGTTTCGTAAATGAGGCCCATTGTGTCTAAAATGTGATTTCCCCTTCGGGAACTCGAGCTGCGTCGGAAAACGCTAGGGGAACGCCTTCAGCGATACCAAGCTCTGAATCATATGTGTAATCAGTCGAATGATGGGCGAGACGTCCGCGGCGGGTGACGTTATGACCAGGAAGCTATAAAAGCACATTCAGTGAAACCGGCGTCAGCTTTTTGTCATTCAGCAAGCTCTCTGTGTGTGTTGTCACCAAAATTTAATGTTCTGTGATCTTATTATTGTTGTCTGTCCAAAAAATTGCACACGCATTCATATAAGTCTCCAGCAGAGAAAGAAAATTATGTCTAAGAAAACTAAAAATAAGGGCGAAAGTGAGCAGCGTTTCAGGCTGTGTGTTCCTCCCTGCCCTCGCTACATCACGAGTGGGGATACACAGTTTGTGTGTGGTCTGCTTGGGAGCGGAGCACGCAGCGTCAGCTCTCGAGAGGGCTGATTGTCCGCATTGTGAGCAGTTGCCACTGCTTTTGCTTCGCTCCCGGAAGGCTCTCTTTGAGGAGGGAGCCTTCACCAGCGTTCCCCGTGGTGCTGGCCCCGCTTCCGCCGAGGCGAGCGGCAGCTGCACTCGTGGGGTTCGCAGCTGGATCTGGTGGAGGGAATGGAGACGGGCGAGTCCCTATCTTCTTCCTCACCTGCCAGATCCGCTGCCCGCTCTCTGGGATCGGAAGCCCGTTCTGCGGCTACTTCCCCCCGGAGAGCTGGCTCGGCGCTTCTCCTATCTTCCTCCGAGGAGGTTGATGTGGAGAGCGTCGAAGATTCGCCCCCTCAAACCCCACAATATGAGGAGCTAATGGAGGCAGTTACTCGTGCGGTTGCCAAGCTGAACATCGAATGGCCCGCAGAGAAACAGACTGAACAGCAGAAAAGCAAACTCGATGAACACTTTCTGCGGGCCAAGTCGATACCTCCACGCCGGAGCCTGCCGTTTTTTCCCGATCTCCACACCGAGGTGTCGAGATCGTGGAAGAAACCATTCTCGGCCCGCTTATTCGTCCCTGCCTCTGATTATTATGGAAATGTGGCGGGGTTGAGTGAATGCGGTTACAGAGCGATGCCCCGGGTAGAGCAGACGCTTGTGAGCTATCTGTCTCCCGGTGCGGCATCATCTTTAAATGCTCCGGCATTGCCCTCCAAGCCGCTAGGAACTACATCAGCGCTGGTGGGCAAAGGGTACGCGGCAGTAGGTCAGGCCGGTGCGTGTCTGCACATGATGTCTGTGTTACAGGCGTACCAGGCCGACCTGCTAAAAGAGCTAGTTGAAGGCGAGCAAGTCAAAGCAGATGACATTTTAGAACTGAGGAGAACCGCTGATTTAGCCCTTCGCACCACCAAGGAGACCGCCCGTGCTATTGGGCGGTCCATGGCAGCTCTGGTGGTGGCGGAGAGGCATTTGTGGTTGACCCTGTCCGTAGAAAGAATGACAGTGTCTGCCTTTGGATGCCCTCGGCGCTTCCGGGTCTGTCGTCGACGGCGTCGATTCGGCCGTCGCAGATACCGGGGCCCGTAAACGGCGGCCGGCATTCCAGCGGTCTTCTCCCTCGCCGTTCTATGCTCTTGGGGGTGCTGGTCGGAGCAGCCCCCAGCCGGTACCAGCTCCTCATATTGGAGTCCAAAAACGAGCGTTGCCTCTCGTCTCTCCCCCGCAGCTGGACCGAGGCCGGCGGCGCTCAATCGTGGTCTTCTAAGCTAGGCCCTATCTGAGGTTCGTGCTTCATGTCGGGAAGCCCTCGACGCAGGCGGTTCTAGAAGGCCATAATCCAGGCTGCTGAGAGGGCGGGCCCCTACTGGGAATAGCAAGTGCACCGCATTCACGAGTCCGTCTCTCTAGCTCCCTAAGGAAACCTTTTCTGCCAACCCGGCCAGTGGTGCCAGCGCAGCGGTCTCCCGAAGGTTTTCTTCGATATTTTCCGCCCGTAAACGTATCGGAGCCGAGAGCCCCCACCCCCCCCCTTCGGGGGTCTCTCAAGTCATCTAGTAGGCCAACTCATGCGGTCGCCACTCAGCACCCAGCTAGCATCGTACAAAGTACACCAGAGGTCAGTGTCGAGAGACTGATTACCTTAGTAGACTATTTGGCAATGTGGAAACTACTGCCAAATTTGTCTCATTGGGTCCTGCAGACTGTAGAGAGAGGTTATCGCATTCAGTTCGGCGCACCGCCGCCGCCTTTTCAAAGGGGTTTTTCTCACAGTAGTGGTCCCAGAGCAGGCTCTGGTATTAGAACAAGAAGTCAATCTCTTGAGGAAGGAGGCCATCGAGGTGGTCCCTCCTCTCGACAGGGAGGCCGGGTTCTACAGCCGGTACTTCATCGTGCCGAAGAAGGATGGAGGGTTGCGTCCAATTTTAGATCTGCGGCTATTGAACCGCTCAGTCATGCGTCTGAAGTTCAAAACGCTCACTGTCAAACAGGTCGTGTCTCAGAACAGGTCCGAGGACTGGTTCGTCACGATAGATCTAAAAAATGCTTATTTTCATGTCTCCATCCTTCCCAGTCACAGGGAGTTCTTGAGGTTTGCTTTCGGGGGCGAAGCATCCCAGCATCAGGTTCTTCCGTTCGGCCTGTCATTCTCACCCCGTACTTTCACCAAGTGTGTGGACGCTGCCCTGGCTCCTCTGCGGCTCCAGGGCATCCGCATACTCAATTACATCGACGATTGGTTGATTTTAGCTCAATCAGAGCAGACGGCGGTTCGGCATCGAGATGTCGTTCTCGCTCATATGGGAAAGTTGGGGTTAAGACGAAATGCCAAGAAAAGTGTGCTGTCTCCATTACAGAGGACCACTTATCTGGGCGTGGTGTGGGGATGCAGGCACGTTTATCTCCTGCTCGGATCGAGTCGATCCTCACTGCAGTCATGGGAGTCAGAGAAGGCCGGTCACTCACTGTCAAGCAGTTTCAGAAGCTGCTGGGTCTGATGGCAGCGGCGTCCAACGTGATACCTCTTGGCCTGCTGTACATGAGACCCCTACAGTGGTGGCTCAAGACCAAGGGGTTCTCCCCGAGGGGAAACCCGCTTCGCATTAACAAGAAAAGTCAAGGTCACACGGCGATGCCTACGTGCCTTAGACATGTAGAGTAAACTTTGGTTTTTGTCTCAGGGCCTGGTGCTGGGAGCTCCTTGTCGCCGCGTAACGCTAGTGACGGATGCATCCCTCACTGGTTGGGGAGCAGTCATGAGTGGCCTCCCTGCCCGTGGTCTGTGGAGTGGTCGCCATCTCACGTGGCACATCAATTGCCTGGAGATGCTGGCCGTGTTTCGAGCCCTCAAACACTTTCTTTCAGACCTAAGAGATCGCCATGTGTAAGTGCGCACTGACAACACAGCAGTGGTCTCTTACATCAACCACAAGGGAGGTCTGCGTTCGCGCCTCTTGTACAAGCTGGCGCACCAGATCCTTGTGTGGTCCCAGGGCAAGCTACTCTCGCTGAGGGCAGTGCATATTCCTGGGCATCTCAATATGGGAGCAGACGTCCTGTCGAGGCAGGGGCCGAGGCCCGGGGAATGGATGCTTCACCCCGAGGTGGTGAAGCAGATATGGAGAGTTTTTGGCCAGGCTCAGGTGGACTTGTTTGCGACTCAGACGACATCGCAATGTCCCCTCTGGTTCTCTCTGACTCATCCAGCGCCACTGGGGCTGGATGCGATGGTACAGACTTGGCCGAGGCTTCGTCTGTACGCCTTTCCCCCGATTGCTCTGCTCCCGTGAGTTCTGGAGAGAGTGCGCCGGGATGGTGTCTGTCTGCTGGTATTAGCCCCGTTCTGGCCGGGCCGAGTATGGTTCTCGGACTTGACTTCTCTCCTCGACGGCACTCCATGGGAGATCCCTGTCAGGAGAGATCTCCTCTCACAGGTGGAGGGCGCACCCCTGCCCGGAGTTGTGGAAGCTGTGGGTGTGGCCCCCAAGGGGGTGCAGCTCATATCTTCCGGTCTCTCAACCGAGGTTGTTGAGACCATCCTCCAATCCAGAGCTCCCTCAACGAGGAAACTGTATGCCTTGAAGTGGAAACTTTTCACTTCTGGGTGCGGAGACCGCCAGTTCGACCCAGTTAACTGCCCGGTTGGTATAGTGCTGGAGTTCGTGCAGGCCCGTTTCTCTACAGGGTTAACCCTCTCCACCCTGAAGGTTTACGTGGCGGCTATTGCGGCCTACCATGCCCCTCTTGGTGGTCACTCGGTGGGACCCTCTGGTTACACGTTTCCTTCGCAGTGTGATGAGGCTGAGGCCTCAGGTACGATCTCGTGTCCCTCCTTGGGACCTCGCTGTGGTGTTAGAAGCTCTCTGTAGGCCTCCCTTTGACTATCTAGGAGCTATCGGATCGGCCTTCTTAATTAAAGCCTGTGTTTCGCTAGCTGTATCTTCCTCAAAGAGAGTTGGCTGATCTGCAGGCCCTTTCTGTGCTCTCCTATCTCTCTCGATTTGCGTCCCCCCGGTCTGGCAAAGCTTTGTATAACCCTCGCACGGGTATGTCCCTAAGGTCCGCCTCCCTCTACACCACGGCTGGGTCTTACTCCATGGCTTTTATCCGCCTCCCTTTAGGGACCCAACTAGCAGAAGGCTTAATCTGCTCTGTCCAGTGCGAGCACTGGACTCTTACGTCCACAGAACTGCCCAGTGGAGAAAGGCGGACCAACTGCTTGTGTTCTATGGTCCCCCTAAGAGAGGTCTTCCTGCTTCCAGCAAACCCTCACCGTTGGATTATTTTACAGGCCATTAATGTTGCCTATGAGTCCTCTGATCTCCCCTCATCATTGGGGGTCAAGTCTCACTCAACAAGAAGTGTGGCGGCCTTCAAGGCCTTTCTGGCAGGAGTTCCTATGCAGGACATCTGCAACGCTGCAGGATGGTCTACGCCCCTCACTTTCGTCAGGTTCTATGACCTAGATTTGCGAGCCACTCCAGGCCCCTCTGTTCTCTTGCCATAGCCATGCCCTTTCAGACCAGGCAGGGATTTGCAAGTCTGGCGGTGTGGGCATTCTCGTTCCCCTAGCGTTCTCGACGCTGCTCGAGTTCCTGAAGGGGAATGTCTTTAGGTTACGTATGTAACCATGGTTCACCGAGGGAACGAGACGCTGCGTCGCAAGGCCATACTTCCGGCATCCCTGCCAGTGCTTGCTTCATTCCTAGGAGCTGACGCTGGCTCCGCCGCATGTGTTTTTATAGCTTCCTGGTCATGACGTCACCCACCGCTGAAGTCTCGCCCATCGTTCGACTGATTACACATATGATTCAGAGCTTGGTATCGCTGAAGGCGTTCCCCTAGCATTTTTCAACGCAGCATCTCGTTCCCTCAGGGAACCATGGTTACATACGTAACCTGGGACGATTTCTGTGGTCATAGATGTTGTGCGTTCATGTTATGAAATTACTGTAACTAATCGGAGATTGTACCAGCTATAGGAATTTTTGTTTATAAGTGTTAATAATGCTAAAATGAATCTGTTGATGTGAATTTTTTGTCTTCGGCTTATTTTGCTGTAAAAGTTTAGCGATTCTGTTTCATTATGACATTAAGATTAGAATATCAGATATCAAACAGAAATATGTAGAGGTCTGATGGCAGCACTGAAAGAGCACGAGGTGCTGAACCTGTGTTTTGCAGGAATTCATAGCATGGTTCAGGGCAGCCCTTGAACAGTCTGATGGAGAGACACCTGTCCAAGTCACATGACATGGGTCATTGCGAGGGTCACCGGTACTCTACCAAATCAAACAACAGCCTCTGGGGCTCTCCATGCTGAGACTGATTGATACTGGTGGTCGAAACTGCTTTTAATCAACTGATTGCATTGTCTGCCATCTAATGGACCACATCTTTTAACATAATGGCCTGTGTGTGTGTGTGTGAGAGAGAGCAGTGTGGGTGGAAAGGTTTTGAATTAGAGAGTTTGACAGAGCTGCAAGGAAAATGAGAGAGATGAGGACAATGAAAGTTTGAGAGGGAGAATGTGGAAGAACTGAATGAATAATTGGGACAATTCAGCCCAAAATGAAAAGTCTGTCATCATTTACTTGGTCTCATGTCATGTAAAACTCATTTTAATTTTTATGCAGGCCATAAGATATTAAGCAAGATGTTCCTGCTGCTCTTTTCCATACAGTGAGCAATTTACACACACACACACAGGTTTGTTTGTGTGAAAAGTGGGGACATCCCATTGGCGTAATGGTTTTTATACTGTACAGACCGTATATTCTATTGCCCTACACCAACCCTACCCCTAAACCTACCCCTTACAGGAAACTTTGAGCTATTTCAGATTTTCAATACACTCCATTCTGTGTGATTTATAAGCGTTTTGAAAAGTGGGGACATGGGGTAATGTCCTGAAAAGTCACCTTCTCCTTGTAATACCTATGCCATACCTTTGTCATTATACAAATGTATGTCCTCATTTGTCACAAAAACAAGCACCCATCTCACAATAATCATATCCTCTGCTCTTCCATTCCTATGACAGCTTATGATGCCATGTGATCAGGGACCTTTTACTTGTTCCTCTGCTGTCTAGATGAAGACGAGGCTGACTAAAATAAAGCAGCGATTTCAAGCGGACAGGATGTCAATGTAAGAGCCGAAACCTCTGAGACTTCTTCAAAAGCCTTGTCAAATGTTTAAAGTAACATTGCAGCTAAATGCTCATTTTGGCAAAACGGCTGCCCATACCCACAGTAAATTCAAACAAAAGAGTTTTAGGTTAAAGCAAAGGTACTTCATCAAATTGCTCTTGAGTCTTCTGTTTGTACTGTAGAGCTGTGATGGTGAATGGTGTACCCATTCTCTCAAGAAAAAAACTCGTAGTCTTGATCGCAAATGGAGAAAAACTAACTTGGAAGTTTTAAATGCGTGAAAAACAGTATGTCCAGCTATAGACAGGCTCTAAACCTGCCAGGGCCGAGCATATCCACAAACTCATAGAAACTAACCAAAACAATCCTAGGTTTTTCATTTAGCACAGTGGCAGATTACAATAATCAGAACCGCCACCCGTCTAAATTTCCTCACAGTGTTAAATGTAATGACTTATGAATTTCTTTTCTTCACTGATAAAAATAATACATCAAAATACAATACAATGTAGATTCGACAGCGTATAAACTTTAGCTTCATTCTCGCCCACAAGATAACTGCATTGCTTTACCAGCTATAGGACAGTAAGAGCTAATAAACTTAGCACTGCCTCTAAATACAACAACATGCCGGTTCGGATCCTGTACCCACTAAATTATCTGAAAGAGTTGTACCTTGCGCAGAAGAACTTTAAGACAAAACCCACTAGATCCTAGTGAACTGTCAAATTACAGACACATTTCAAATCTTCTGTTTATGTCTAACATTTTAGAAAAAAAGTTGTGTCTGCTCAATTGGGCTCCTTCCTGCAAAAAAATGATCTCCATGAAGAATTTCAGTCAGGTTTCAGGCCCCATCATAGCACATAAACTGCACTTGTTAATATTACAAATGACTTGCTTCTTGCGTCAGACCAAGGCTGTGTCATTGCTAGTTTTACTTGATCTTAGTGCTGTGTTCGACACTATATAACATGACATACTCATAGATCGATTACAAAACTATACGGGTATTCAAGGGCAGGCTTTAAGATGGTTTAGGTCCTACCTGTCCGATCGCTACCACCTTGGTCATTTAAATGGGGAGTCATCTCAATTATCACCAGTAAATTATGGAGTGCCACAAGGATCTGTCCTATGTCCTCTGCTATTTTCGATATACATGCTGCCCCTTGGTAATATTATTAGAAAATACGGGGTTAGTTTCCACTGTTATGCCGATGATACCCAACTGTAGCCGTGGGGGAAAAAAGTATTTATTCAGCCACCAATTGTGCAATTTCTCCCACTTAAAAAAATGAGAGAGGCCTGTAATTTTCATCATAGGTATACCTCAACTATGAGAGACACAATGAGAAAAAAAAATCCAGAAAATCACATGTAGGATTTTTAAAGAATTAATTGGTAAATGCCTCGGTAAAATAAGTATTTGGTCACAAGCAAGATTTCTGGCTCTCACAGAACTGTAACTTCTTCTTTAAGAGGCTCCACTGTCCTCCACTCGTGCCTGATAATGGCATCTTTTGAACTCGTTATCAGTATAAAAGATATCTGTCCACAACCTCAAACAGTCACTCCAAACTCCACCATGGCCAAGATTAAATAGCTGTCAAAGGACACCAGAAACAAATTGTAGACCTGCACCAGGCTGGGAAGACTGAATCTGCAATAGGTCAGCAGCTTGGTGTGAAGAAATCAACTTTGGGAGCAATTATTAGAAAATGGAAGATATACAAGACCACTGATAATCTCCCTTGATTTGGGGCTCCACGCAAGATCTCACCCCACGGGGTCAAAATGATCACAAGAACTGTGAGCAAAATCCCAGAACCTCACGGGGGGACCTAGTGAATGACCTGCATAGAGCTGGGACCAAAGTAACAAAGGCGACCATCAGTAACACACTGCGCCGCCAGGACTCAAATCCTGCAGTGCCAGACATGCCCCCCTGCTTAAGCCAGTACATGTCCAGTCCCATCTGAAGTTTGCTAGAGAGCATTTGGATGATCCAGAAGAGGATTTTGAGAATGTCATATGGTCAGATGAAACTAAAATATAACTTTTTGGTAAAAACTCAACTTGTCGTGTTTGGAGGAGAACGAATGCTGAGTTGCATCCAAAGCTACTCCATACCTACTGTGAAGCATGGGGGTTTAAACATCATGCTTTGGGGCTGTTTTTTTTGCAAAGGGACCAGGACGACTGATCCTTGTAAACAAAAGAATGAATGGGGCCATGTATCGTGAGATTTTGAGTGAAACCTCCTTCCATCAGCAAGGGCATTGAAGTTGAAACGTGGCTGGGTCTTTCAGCATTACAATGATCCCAAACACACCGCCCGGCAACGAAGGAGTGGCTTCGTAAAAAGCATTTCAAGGTCCTGGAGTGGCCTAGCCAGTCTCCAGATCTCACCCCATAGAAAATCTTTGGAGGGAGAAAATCCATGTTGCCCAGCGACAGCCCAAAAACAGTACTGCTCTAGAGGAGATCTGCATGGAGGAATGGGTCAAAATACCAGCAACAGTGTGTGAAATCCTTGTGAAGACTTACAGAAAACGTTGACCTCTGTCATTGCCAACAAAGGTTATATAACAAAGTATTGAGATGAAATTTTGTTATGACCCAAATACTTATTGTCCACCATAATTTGCAAATAAATTCTTTAAAAATCCTACATTGTGATTTTCTGGATTTTTTTTTTCTCCTTTTGTCTCTCATATTTGAGATACCTATGATGAAAATTACAGGCCTGCTCTCATCTTTTTAAGTGGGAGACTTGCACAATTGGTGGCTGATGGACTATTTAGCTCCACAGAAATATGAATAATTAACCATAACTAATTATAATTAACTATTCATATTTTAGATCCGCTGTAGATATTTAGCTGACCATTCAGGGTCAACCGTCTTGTCAATTCTAAGAACGTTAATTTCGTTAAAGGGAAATAACTTCCTTACTGTACAAAATTCTATAATTTGTAACGAAATCTGCTGTATTGACGCCGGTTGATAAACATGAACACGTCAAGTGTGCGACAAGTAATGTTTTATTAACTACTAAACTTAAACTATCTAAACTACTACATAAACACATTAAGGCCGTCTACACACATACACACACACACACACAATTTGTATACAGTTGGTATAGGAAAGGGTTAATGTTTAGCACTAAAGAAAGAGACATAATGAATGACATTTATGGAACCATTTTGAATATTCAGCCGATCTAAGCCTGAGGGAAAACTTCAGATTCTTAGTTCAAACACACCTTGAAAAAGTTGTAACTGATACTTAATGCATCAATTAAATCGACTAAGTTGGATACTTGCGTATGTCTGAAAAAGATGCCTGATGCAATCTTAAGGCCCCAAGATCTTGCTGAAGTTGGTTGATGATAAAGAGCTAGTTTGAGTCAGAATCACTTGATGAAAGAAAAGGACTAGGCCGGAGCCTGGCACGAGCTTTGGTATCCTGGAGCGTTTTTCTCACATCTTCATCTTAGCATCTCCCTGAACCACCGACATGGGCGGGTCACCTGGAGTGTGGCCTTTTAGGTCGGAGAAGATCTCCTCCTTTCAAGATGGGCTTGTCCAATGATCAAAATGGAATTTCCGAGCGGGAGGTGGCAATTGCTGGAGGGTTTACGGCCCCTTTGTTCTCTAAGCATGGTAATTTGCAAATGGATTTAAATCGAAATTATTAACGATTCTCAGTGCCCTAATATATATTGCCTATGTACCACCATTTAATATACACGCTTGTTTCGATCATATGAAGGCAAATTCATAGATACTAAACAAGGTAGAATTACATATAGTGAAAG